>CATIWR010065186.1:0-110684 GCA_949677035.1 Omphalea diandra | reverse complement strand
TGAGACATTACCACCATCCCTTTCTTTAATGGATATGAATAGGCTTCTATTTTCAATCATGTGCTTTGAGCATCCACTATCCATATATTAATCATTGTTCTCTTGAGTGGTTTCTAAGCATTCCTATAAAAGCAAAAACATTTAATCTTTGTTTTGGTACCCAAGCATACTTGGGTCCTTGAGGGTTAGGCTTGGAAGGATCCTACAATTTGAGGTGTGCCTTTCTAATGTAATAAAAGACATTTACATGGCCATATTTTATGCAATAATGGCATTGAAGTTTATACTTATGAGTCTTTCTCTTATGAGCAACCCTATCATAAGTAGGGAGCTTTCTCACACTTTGGTTATGTGAATGGATGCGAGTGCATAAGCGAGAAGTAGAAGAAAAGTTTTTATGTGTATGTTTTTGAACATGTCTTCATAAGTACATGTATGCATGATTTGCTATTTTGAGGCTTTACTTTTGAGCCTTGGGGAGCCTTCCTTTTGCTCTTAGGCTTGTGAAGCTTAGTGCTATGAGCGCTTTTCTCCCGAACAACCCAAATGTTAAAAGTTCGAGGTGTAGATGCTTTAATGAATGTAAGAAGAGAAGATGTAGATGTGGAAGCTCTATTGAAGCCTAAGCCATATCTCACCAAGGGTGGTCTTTAAGATACAATGAAAGTATACATAACATCCTTCCTTTTGTTAAATCTTGAGATCAAATTCTTAAGTTCAATTACTTCACCTTTTAAGGAATCATTTTCTTTTCTTAAAGAATCAAAAGATGATGAAGTTTTAGAAAGATTTTTTAAAGATTTCTTGAGTTCTTCATTAGAAGTTCTCAATTCATTAATAAGATCATTTAAATCTTTAAATTTATTCTTAAGTTTAAAGCATTTTTTCTTATAAGTTTTCATTTGAGACTTATACTTATCATTTCTTAAGGTTAGAGCTTGTAGAAGCTCATCATCCACATCATCCAACTCATCATAATCATGACAAGAATGTGAAGAAGTACTTACCTCATTGAAAGAGTCCTCTTAAGCCATAAAACATAGGTTGGCAACTTCTTTATCTTCTTCTTATGCCTCATTTGAGCTATCATCCCATGTGGCTTTGAAGCTCTTTTTTTTCTTCTTATCCCACTTCTTTTTCTTCTTAAGCTTGGGATATTCATATTTAATTTGACCTTGCTTTCCACATCCAAAGCAAGTCATCACATTTTTCTTATCCTTGAAATCAGGAGATGCTTTTTTAAAGTTCATCATATCTTTTCTTCTCTTTAATAACTCTTTGGTTCTCCTAGAATGCATTGCTAACTCTTCTTCTTCTTTGTCACTCTCATAACTGTCACTAGAGGTATTCTTAACCTCTTTGTCTTTATTTGAGGACTTGAGAGCAAGAGTCTTCTTTTCTACTTTTTCATTTTTGTTTCCTTACCCTTTTATTTTCTTCATCTCCTCATCATTCTTTAAGGCTAGCTAATGAGTAAGTAACTTGCCAATAAGGACATCCATTTGCACTTTTCTAATCTCTAAATTGGGTTCTTGTATGTTACAAACTTTCGCACCAAACATCTCAAGAGGAAGAGATTTGAGAATTTTGGTATTTACCTCATGCTTTATAAGAATCCTTTCAAACTTCTTAATGTTTGTGACAATAGAGAGAAGACTATTTATCATGTCGATGATGCTTTCATTTTCTTTCATCATAAAAGCCCCCATTCCATCACATACATCTCTAATCTACTTGATTTCACAAGTGTAATGCGCTCATGTTAGTTTTCTAGGGTCTTCCACATCCCATGGGCAGTTAGGCAATGTTGCACTCTACAAATCTCCTTTCTTGATAAGGAACTAAGGAGAATGAACATTATCCTCTTATTTTTCCCATTTGACTTTTTATGTGCTTCCACCCATTCTTCCTTGGAATTAGCTCTTCACTACCACCTACCATTTTGGTTGGAGGTTTCCATTCCTTTGCTACAATGTCCCACAAATCCACCACATCATTATCTAGGTAGATCTGCATTTTATACTTCTAATGAGTATAGCTGGATCCATCAAAGTAAGGTTTGAGTTGAGCATGGATTCCTTTTTGCCATGATCTTTTCTCACTCAATTAAGGCTTTGTTTGAAACTAAGCTTTGATACTATTTATTAGCTCTTGTGCACTAAGAAGAGAGAGTTAAATTGGTGTGTATTTTAAATTTTTAGAGGGTAGGTTGGTGATTCAAGTTTTAGAAAAGTGGAAGAAGAATAGATCACACAAGGATTTATAACGGTTCGAGTATTAATCAACCATACATCCATTCCTTAGTTCTTCCAATTAGGTGTTCCACTAATATCATATGGTGTTTTATAAGCTCACACCAAACTTTACAACTTGTTTTTTTTTTTTTTTTTTTTTTACAAAGGCTCACACATAAACTCACTAGTGTTTTCTAAGGCTAATGCTCAAGCTAAATAAGAGTTTTATGATCAAAAGCTAACTCTCAAACCCAAACCTAAACCCAATGGTGTTTTATGCTAGTACCAAATATCAAAAACTAAAATATAAGAAATTGAATGCTTAAGAGTAGAGAAATAAAATTGCAAGAGTTTGGCTATAATGAATGCTATTCTCTTGCATTTATGTCCATTTGGTAGAGTATTTATAGGTTACTCCCATCGAAGAGATGTTAGAGATAAAACTAGTTCATAATTTCTAAAGTTTGTAGCAAAATCTAGTATTTAATACTTGTCAGATAGAGTTTGCAATTGAGACTACATAATCATGATCGCGATCTTCACATAACGTTGAATTTTGCTCATTTGCGGTGGAGAATCCCACTTGTATCTAACAGCTAGTCCACGTGACATAAAACAATTGTTCTTCATGAAAAATAGTTGTTACATCCCTCGCACATGAATGAAAGTTATGGTCTTTATTTTTCTCCTTTGAACATGATAATCACTGTGGATTGGGCCTACCAAAACGACAATGTTCCTTTATCAAAATCATGTTTTTTGACCACTATTTTGCCACCACAAATTTTGATGTTCTAAAGGTTCTTCGGGACAGAGGCATAATCTGGCTGAAGGCTTGGTTCCCTCTATGTGGATACAAAAGTAGCGGTTGCGACACTTGACACGAAATCCACCGCAAATTGGCCTTCCAAATTTTATCCAACTCTTCTGCAAGATAACGGTTGTGACCTTCTAATTCATGGTCGCAAATTAGAAATCAAATTTCAATTTTTAAGAATAAGATTTCCATTCAAATTCCAATGTGCTCCTAGTTAAACATTTGCATCATCAACACATAAAATGGATGTTAGGACTTTTCAATCTGCACTGTCAATATTAAAAGATAGTTTTGACTTAGGTTTGACCAACCTAGTCTAACATGCACGAATAAACAAACAAAAAATAACATCTTAATACATAAAGTAACACATTTTCTACTTTAATACTCTAACTCATTTGTCATTTAGTACATTATTCCTAAGCCCAATAAAAAAGTAACACACTCATTGTGTATATAAGTTGTCATTTACAACATTCTTTATTCAAATGGTCATATTTTTTAGGATTTATACTATAAACAAAGTGATTATGTATCACTTTATATCAAAACCCCCACAACATGATAACCCCCAAAATGCATCATTGAAACCCTATATTACACTAAAATAATCCTTAAAATCACAACCTTCCCACTCTTATTTTCATTGATAAACCCAACATCAAGTCATTGAATGAAAATATATTACACATGGAAATATTAACTTTCAATATATATTCAAAAATTAAAACTTCTTTCTTTTCTTCTCTTCCGAAATGGAGCACAATATATGTTCTTTGGATTCTCAATGAACTCATTTTCAATGTAATGATCGATATTTGAGGATTTTGCGAATGATGATTTCTTGTAATATAAACATAAAAATGGGTACGATAGAGGAAGAAGGGAGAAAGAAGGAGTTTACTTTCACATAACTGCTACCTTTTTTTGAATCAATCTTTTAAAATAAAGGCATCATTACATTTGACATGACTTAATGGAAAAAACCTATAAAAAGTTTTGGAAATCCCTTATCGTTAAATGGAGTAAAAATAAAGGGATCTTTTAGTATAATTTTTGAAAAGGAGGGACTAAATAATACAATAGCACAAAATCTAGAAGGGTCAACGTATTTAACCCAATGAAAAATAACAAAGAAAAAAGAAAATATTATTTTATTAGTAGGTATATTTTTATTTTTATTGTCAAGAATATAATAGTAAGGAATCCCTTTCTACTTTTTTTTTTTTAATTTGGAAAAAGAATTGGAGGATCATATACTTTATTTCAGTTTAATAATCAAACCAAAATGGTTGATCGAATGATTAAATTGAAAATCAGATCATTAGTCGATTTGATTAGCTTTGACTTGATTTTTAAAATTATTTTTATTTTTAGTTATATAAATATATTTTTATTTTTAATATTTTTTTATTTTAGAGTTATTTTAATGATATTTTTAATTTTATTTACTATTGAATTAATTGAACTAGAGTGATCGAACCAATCGATCCAAGAATTAGCTAACTAATCAATTCACTAACTTGTTAACTTTTAACAATATTATTTTTTTTAACTCATTTTCTATTAATTTTCCTTTATTTGTATTTTCAATGTTCTTTCAAATAATGAAAAATTTAGAATATTTTAAAAATTTTCTCTATCTTTTTCTTTCTTTTTATTTCATATTTTTTTGCCAAATAAAAGAAAAACAGATATTCAGGTAGTTGCTTGAATATTGACCTTTTTATTCTTTCTCCTCACACAATAATATTGACCTTTTTATTCTTTCTCCTCACACAATCCTCTCTCTCTCTCTCTTCCTTATTGCTCATGCCTTTATTTTTCTATCTTCTCCATTCGCACTATATCCTCCCTCATTCTAAACAAGCCAAAAAAAAAAATCCAGCCACATTAGATTGAACTAATCATTATCTTTAATAATCATCTGATATATAAGCAGTTCATATAAAGACTCTTAAGGCTGAACGAACATGAAGATAAGCTAGACATTTATTCGAATGAGCTATAACGGCTAGTCTTCAATCAAATGATTACATGATTAAAAGAGGTGTAATATAGAATCCAAGCATTAATAGTTAAAAAGTTGTAATCCTTGTAGTATAATTAGCATTAATAGAGCACTAATAAATGAATCTTATATATAGGTCCACAAGGTCAACTAAAGGGACTATTCTAGCTCAACTATATGTATGTACCAACTACTAATTAGATATTACTTAACCATTATCAACTTGGTGCAATGAGCATGGGTTGTAACTTCTACTATTCTCACTAACAACATCTTTACTTATACCTAGCAGTGATGGATCCCATGAGTTAGAGTTTGGGCATACTTAACATTAATGCCACTTCACCATCAAAGTCGCCACCACATGCTAACCTCATTAGGGAAGGTTTACCTAAATCGATGGTGAACTACAAGGCATGTACAAATGCCATGGAAGGCCCCAATGTGCTGCATCCTAAGATCTTAGTACTAGTGCCTATGTGGCACTCTGGAATCTCGATTTCCTTTTTATGCCTCTTTGCACCACTAGTATTTGGAATGATTTTTAGACTTCAATATTACATGAATTCCGTACTACCATTTCTTTTTTTAACTATAAGGCAATCAGGTTTAGGGTAGAATGCTTAACAACATAAGGACAAGGCCATTTCATTAGGTGTCACAAGAAGCTTGGGTGGCGAATGAGAAGTAGTAAGGTGATTATTGGTTACTCACGCTATCAATACGACAATAGATGAGAAGCAAAACTTAATAAGTAAGGTCAAGTTGAGTAAGTATATTAGTGAGCTTGTAACTATGATGTAAAACAAAGCATCAAGCTATACCGATTTTAGGGTCATCCACAGGAGTCTTCTGACCGTGCAGGTGTTAGACTAACTAATGCCTCCAAAATGGGAAACTCCCTTCTTGAAGTCTTATAGGGGTAAGACAGACTTGTAAAATCATTTGTCCACCTTTCGAGATACAATACACCTATAACATATTCGAACATTGTGTTGTGCAAAGTTTTTTCTACTACATTACATGAAGTAGCCCATGAATTGTATAGGAGTTTGCTAGAGGGCTCAATTTCTACTTTTTAATAGTTATTTGCCTAGTTTCAAATAAGATTTGTCACCTTTATCAAGGTGAAGAAAACTTTAATAGATTTGTAGAAGATTCAACAAAAGGAGGATGAGAAACTTTGCGAGTTTGTAGAATAGTTTAGTGAGGTAGTCATTCAGATTAACAATTTAAATTTAGAGATTACAATTGATGCAATGAAGTGAAATTATAGGTTAATAAACTTGTTTGAATCCCTACATTTAAACAAGCCTAACTCTTAGAAAGAACTAATTTATAGAGCCGAGATATACATGACATTGGATAAAGAATGGAAGATACAACTCTTTAATTCTGGGACACATTGATAACGAGTGTGTGTTAAGTGTAAAAACCCTTAAATTGAAAAAGCATAGGTCATAAGTAATAAAGTGTACTTATGAGTATGGATATCATTCCCACAAAGATTGAGTTTAAGTACCAAGACTTTTGCATCTTATATTATCTAAAAGGCCAAAACAATTGTTTACTTATAATTAAAAACAAGGAAGTAAACTAATTTAATAATATAATATTATGGAAACAATCAATGGATAAAAATGGTTAGGGATTCAATTTCATTTGACAACTTTTAATGGATTCCTAATTCTTAACCAATTGGTTCATTCATTATAATACTATCAAGCCATTAAATTAATTAATTGATTTCTCTCAAGTATTAATCAACATACAAAAACATATTAAACTAGAGATCTCTTAACATAAAAGCTAAACATCATACAATTATCTCAATAAAACAATACTTTAATGATAGAAATGCTTTATTAAGGTTTCTCAACATGTAACCAAGCAAGGGAATTATTAAAGATCAATGCTATGACACTTATCTCCTGATAGTTGATTCATAAAATTAAAGATCCTTTTAAACAGAGGAATTCAAAGTCCCAATCGCGCCCAAGGCAAAGACAACTCGCGATCGTGACTTGTAAGAAGCAGGTAGAACACAATAGCTATATTTCTTGGACAACCAATAAGAAGCTGACATGTGGACTAGCCGTTACATAAAGGATGGGGTTCTCTGTCGCAATTTTTTACTCCTTAGTGTAAATTGGAAATTTGTGACCGTAACCTCCGCCTGACAAACATTTAATGCAAAATCTGCCTAACACAACTTGAAGATTTGTTGATAATTTTAGAGTAACATTTCTTTAGTGGATGTGAACTATAAATACTCCATCAAACATATGTAAATGCAAGAGAATTCATTAATTTGTAACAAAATTCTTGCCAATTTGCTACTCATTTCTTTCATTCTCATTGATGTGTTATTAATTGTTAGGTGTGAGCAATAAACATCATTTTAAGAGGTTGAGAGTTAGCCTATATTCAAAACTCTTGTAAAGGGTTCAAGTGTGAGCCTATACAAAATATTTGAGAAAGGTTGTTGTGTGAGCCTAGAAAACACAAGTTGTAAGGTTGTTGTGTGAGCCATAAACATAAGTTGTAAACGTTTGGTGTGAGCTTAGAAACACTAATTTAGTGAAGTCAAATACCCAATTGTGAAAAATTAAGGAGTGGATGTAGGGTTTGTTAATACTCGAACCACTATAAACCTTTGTGTTATTTCTTTTCATCTTCTTCTTCACCTTCAAGACACTTGAACTCATTTTCTCAATTTGTAAAAACAACCACAAATTCAACCCCCTTTCTTAGTGCACTAGGCCAACAAGTGGTATCAGAGTCAAGTCTCATTAAAAACCTTAATTGTGTGAGTAAAGATCATGGCATAAGAAGAAATCCACACCCACATCAAGCCTTATTTTGATGGAGCAAACTATACTAATTAGAAGTATAGGATGGAGATCTATCTAGATACTGATGCGGTGGATCTATGGGATATTTATTGCTAAAGAGTGGAAGCCACCCACCAAAGTGGTGGATAAGGGTGAGAAGTTAATCCCTAGAGATGAATGGGTTGAAGCACGCAGAAGCTCCAATGGAAAAAATAAAAGAGCCATGACAATCCTTCTAAGTTCTCTCTTAATAGAAGAAATTGGAAGGGTTCAACATTACCAAACTACTAATGGTATTTGGAAGCATTAGAGAACTATAATGAGGATACCTCTTTAGTGAAATCCTATTGACTTGAGATGTACATGACAGAGCGAGAGCTATTCATGATGGAGGAGGAAGAGACCATAACATATATGGCAAATCGACTTCTAGCTTTTGTCACCAATATGAAGAAGTTTGGTAGGGTTCTCACAAATCATGAGGTAACTTCTAAAATTTTGAAATCTTTGCCTATTGAGAAATTTGGTGCTAAAGTGTGTAACATCCAAAAATCCAACCCAAAAATAGGGAAGGTGCCAACAGATGTATTGATGGGCAAACTCTTGACTCATAAGTTAGCCTTAAAGAAAGATGAAGAAATGAAAAGAATAAGAGGTCAAGGGGAGAAATAAGAAAAAACTTAAAAGAGGACTTTGGCATTCAAATCATCTTTCAAAGTAAAAGGAAGTAGAAATAGCCTCAAGTGAAGAAGAGAGTGACAAGGAGGAAGAGGAACTTGCAATGCTTTCTAGAAGGACCAAGGAGCTAATCAGAAAAAGAAAAGAAAAACAAAACTTCAAGAAAGCAACTTCAATTCCCAAGGAGAGATTAAACAATGTCACTTATTATGGGTATGGTAAGCAAGGCCACATTAAGTATGATTGCCTCAAGCTCAAAAAGAAGAAGAAAGGGGACAAAGAGAAGAGGAATAGCTTCAAAGCCACGTGTGATGATAGCTCAAGTGGAGATGATGAGGAAGAAGAGATTGCTAATATATGCTTCATGGCTCAAAAGGACTTTCCTAATGAGGTAAGTTCTTCTCCTTATTATTTTTTGATGATTTAGATGATGTAGATGATAAGCTTTTAGAAGCTCTCACCATGAAATGTGACAAATATAAGTCACAAATGAAAACTTATAAGAAGATGTGCAATGAATTAGAGGATGAATTCAAATCCCTTAATAGCCTTATAAGTGAATTGAGAGCTTTAAATGAGGAACTCAAGAAGTCAATGGAAAGCCTTGCCAAATCATCTTCATCTCTAGCTCAATTAAGAAAAGAGAATGACTATTTGAAAGGAGACGTCATTAAGCTTAGAAACTCTGTCTCTAAGTTTCGTAAGGGTAAGGAAGCTTTGGATACACTCATTGTATCATAAAGACCTCCCTTGATTAGGCATGGCCTAGGCTTTAATGGAGCCTTTTCTTCTACATCTCCTTCTACTACATTCATTAGAGCCTCAAAGTATTGAGGCTATTGGAAAGAAAAATGCCCAAAATACTAAACCTCCGATGCCTAAGGGCAAAGGGAAGGTGCAAGAAGACTCAAGGCTTGTGTCTAAAAAGGCCAATCATGCTTACATGTATAATAAAAATCATAATAATTCACATATGCACACAGAAAATACACACCTACACTCATTCATGCATGTCCATGCTCTCACACACATCATGTTGGTATGACAAAACCCCCCACTCATTCCATGGCATCGCATAGGAAGAAGACACCTAGGTCTAAACTCCAATGTCATTGTTGCATGAAGTATGAACACATAAATGTTTTTTGTTACATTAGAAAGACACACCTCAAATTAGGGGATCCTTCAAAACCTAACCCCATAGGACCCAAGTATGCTTGGGTACCAAAGAAAAGATGATTTATTTGTGTTGTATAGGGATGTTTGGTAGCCACCAATGAATCAAACGATTGGCATGTAGATAGTGGATGCTCAAAACACATGACAGTAATAGGAAACTATTCATGGCCTTAAAGGAAAAAGAAGGAGGTAATGTCACATTGGAACCATTCGTAAGAATGGTTGCTTTTTAATTAATGATGTCTTATTAGTTGATGGCTTACAACATAATTTGCTTAGTGTAAGTCAATTATTTGACAAAGGTAATAAAGTCACCTTTGACCCTAGAAAATGTCGAGCTACAACTTTAGTGGATAAAAAGGTATTTTTCAACGGTGAAAGGAAAGACAATATCTACCTAATTGACTTAGACAATTTGGCTAATCAATCTTTTAAGTGTCTTATGTCTCTTAGTAATGAAGGTTGGCTATGGCATAGAAGGCTTGGACATGCTAGCATGGATCTATTGCAAAGCTTATCAAAAGGAAAGCTAGTTGAAGGTCTTCCAAAGCTAAAGTTTTCTAGAGATAAGACATATGATCCTTGCCAAATGGGGAAGCAACATCAATCCTACTTTAAAGCAAAGAACATTATAAGTTCATCTAGACCTCTTCAATTGATTCATATGGACTTGATAGGATTACTAGGAGTGCTAGTTTAAGTGGAAAACATTATGCACTAGTCTTAGTTGATGATTACTGTAGGTTTACTTGGGTGTCCTTTGTAGCTCATAGGTATGATACGTTTGATGCTTTTAAAAATTTTGCAAAAAGAATTCAAAATGAAAAGGGTTACTTCATTTCTTCTATAAGAAGTGACCATGGAAAGGAATTTCAAAATGAGTGTTTTGAATCTTATTGCCAATAGAATGAGATTTTTCACAACTTTTCAACTCCTAGAACACTACAACAAAATGGTGTTGTATAGAGAAAAAATAGAACACTAGTGGAGATGGCTAGAACTATGCTCAATGAGTATTCTTTGCCAAATTACTTTTGGGCCGAAGCCATTAATACTTTATGTTATATTGCAAATAGAGTTTTTAAAAGATCTATTCTCAATAAAACATCTTATGAGCTATGAAATGGTAGAAAACCTAAGATGTCTTATATAAGAGTATTTGAATGTAAGTGCTATATATTGAACACTAAGGATAATCTTGGAAAATTTGACTAAAAAACTAATGAGGGTATATTCTTAGGGTATTCCACCTCTAGTAGGGCCTATAGGGTCTTTAATAAGAGTTTGATGGTTGTTGAATAGTCTATGCATGTTGTATTTGATGAATCTAGTAAGCTTGATCTTGGGAAAGGTACTTTTGTTGATGATCTTGTAGGTGATTTTGAAAAATTAGAATTGGAACATACTATAAGAGAGGAAGACACAGATAAGGATGAGGACAAGTCATCAAGAGTAGACAAGGATCCTCAACATAAATAAGAAGAATTGCCAAATCAAAATCTTCCCAAAGATTGGAGATTCTCCAAGCATCACCCCAAAGATTTAATCATTGTTGATACTTTAGGGTATAAGTACTAGATCTCAACTCAACTTTTTAGACAACAATCTTACTTTTTTTTCTTAACTCGAGCCAAAATCTATAGATGAGGCTATTGATAATAAGAGTTATGTGATTGCTATGCAAGAGGAAGTCAACCGATTTGAGAGAAACAATATATGGGAACTTATTCCTAGGCCCAAGGAACACCCAATTGTAGGTTGCAAATGAGAGTTTAAGAACAAGTTAGATGGGCAAAGATTCGTCACTAGGAATAAGACTAGATTGGTTATAAAAGGTTACAACCAAATATGATGAAACCTATGCCCCCCATTGCAAGGTTAGAGGCCATTAGGATTCTTTTAGCTTATGCATGCCATATGAATTATAAATGATTTCAAATGGATGTCAAGAGTGCTTTTCTAAATGGTGTTATTGAGGAAAAAGTTTATGTTGAATAACCTCCTGATTTTGAATCACATAGTTTTCCAAATTATGTTTATAAATTGAATAGAGCCTTATATAGGTTGAAATAAGCTCCAAGAGCTTGGATGAAAGTCTTATCTCTTTTTTTTTGAAAAATAATTTTGAAAAGGGAAAGATGGACACTACTTTATTTGTTAAAAGGTACAAACATGACACATTAATAGTACAAAATTATGTTGATAATATCATTTTTGGTGCTACTAATGAATCTCTATGTGGGGATTCTGTTAAGTGTATGACTTGGAAGTTCGAAATGAGCATGATGGGAGAGCTCAAGTTTTTGCTTGGTCTACAAATCAAACAAACCAAAGAAGGAATCTTCATCAACCAAGCCAAATACACAAATTTGGCATGGATGGATGCAAAGTAGCAAAAACACCTATGAGTGGTTCCATCAAATTGGACAAAGACGAATAAGATAAGACGATTGATGAGAAGAGATATCGAGGTATGATTGGTTCTCTACTTTATCTTACTACTTCTAGACTTGATGTTATGTTTAGTGTATGTTTGTGTGCTAGATTTCAATCATGTCCCAAAGAGTCATATTTGAATGAGGTTAAAAGAATTTTCAAATATTTGCATAACACATTGCATTTACGATTATGGTATCGTAGAAATTCATCCTTTAGTCTTGTTGGTTACTTGGATGCAGATTATGTTGGTAGTCTTTTAGATAAGAAGAGCACTTCTAGAACTTGCCAATTTATAGGAAAATGTTTAGTGCCTTGGTTTAGCAAGAAGTAAGTTTCAGTTACCTTATCCACCGCCAAAGCTTAGTATGTAGCTGTGGGTTGTTGTTGCACCCAAGTACTTTGGATGAAACAACAATTGAAGGATTACGACAAGGATGTTGATCACATTCCCATTAAATGTGACAACACAAGTGTAATTAATCTCTTTAAGAATCCCATTTAACATTCTAGGAGCAAACATATAGATATTAGACATCATTTTCTTAGAGATCATGTTCAAAATGGTGATGTTGTGTTAGAACTTATAGACATAAATCATTAACTTGCAGATATTTTCACTAAACCTCTCAAAAAGGTTGAACTTCATTAAGAGAGAATTGGGAATGATTGATGGAAATTCCCTAAAGTGAAAAGTACGGCCTTTTGTTTGATTGCTATATGTTGGTTATTTGTGATATTTATTTTTGGATGTCTTAATTTTAAATGCAATTGTGCTCCTCTATGTCAATTTGCATAAATTAAGTATCAACATATTAAGTGGATCACAACTTTAAACGTCAAATTTTATTTTTTATTTTTTGTTTTTTCTTCTTGCCTTGTAATTCGCGGTTGCGATTTGTTAACTTATGGTCACAAATTATAGGTTCATGTTACCCGATTGACAACTATCAATTTGCGGTCACAAAATTTGCTCTCCACCATGAATTCAGTAAAAAAATTGAAATTTCTAATCATTGTACTCACCGGTTCTAGAGGATTTTTTATTCGTTACTCACATATTTCAGAATTAGCGGTCACGATTTTCAATTAGCGATCGCGAATTCTAGTAACTGCCATACATTAATTTGATTTGACTGCCAATCGTTTCCAACCTTTCATTATTTGCATTTTAGCCATTTCTAGCCATTTATACACCTTTTCTATGCTTATATAAAGCCCCTAAACAATGACTTTCATCACCACTTCCTACACCAAATCAATCATCATTCTCTAGTACTCTCAAATATCTCAAAACTTTCTACCCTCTCTAATCGCTCATAAGAAGGCTTTAAGAATAGAGAAGGGCAAAGCAGTAGCCCAACCCTCTGGACCACTAGCCCTACATCAGATGAAAGGAATTACAAAGGAGGAGAAGGATCACTATAAGGCTAATGCATCCAAGATCATCCTCCTAAATAAAATTCCTTCTACCTTTCTTCTAGAGTCTCTAGGGATCAAAGATGAGATCTGCACATTTCTCTCCAATTTGGGATGGAACAAATTCATCTTTCAGGATGAGCCTAGATATGAAGAAATTATGAGAGAGTTTATATGCATCGTGACTCTAAGCCGCAGAGCTGAATCCCGTACTGAACAATATAGGTTAGTTTTTCACGCATTTGGAGATCCTTACTTTATAACTTTTAAACAATTATCCAACCTTTTCAATCTTCAAGTCAGAGATAACATTCCATTCATTATTTTTGCACTTGATGTCATTTACTCTGAGTTTTGGTCCGAAGTTTCTATTGAGACCAAACATGATCCAAAAACCACCTTAGCTAAATACATGAAAACCCTTCCTTTTTAGTTGCTTCATCGTATCATCTCCTTCTCTATTAATGCTAGGGGTGATGGTAACGAAAAGGTATCCCAAAAAGACCTTGCTTTCCTTTTCTGTCTTATTAAAAACAAGCCCATTCAATTCGATTGCTATCTTGTGGATCAACTGATTCACATGAGCACTAAACCTAAGAGTCAATTTCTCCTTCCTTTCCCTGTGACTGGCATTTACAAATATGTTAGTGTTCTCAATGAGGAAAAAGAAAATTTTCTCACAAAGAAACTCCTTCCTTCATAAAATTTTCTGGACCAAACCTACCTTATCAATGCCAAAACCATCCACCCAGATTCCTATGCCTATACTTTGGGTGCTTTTAGGGCAAAAAAACTAGAAACATCTGAAGCATCCAAAAGAAAGAGGCTTTTCATTAAAGAAGGAGCAATACCAGTCCCACCTCCTCAACTAAAATCTAAGACCAAAATATCTCTTACCACCATCAACCGAAAGTTAGATAAGGTGATGAGGATGTTGAAGAGAAAATTTCTTCTTCTGTCTCACCTACACATTGACTTGGTAGACCTACAAGAGAAAATGGGTGCTCCTCGCTGTCATCTTTTAGATTTCAATGATTATGAAGACACATCAGAGGAGGAAGACAACTAAGAGGTTGAGGATGGAGACGAAGATGAAGAAGGAGGACATAATTAAGACAAGGTACTTCTAGAGATGGTGACAGTTCTCCAATCTTTTAGACTATTTTATTTTATTTTCTTTATTTAAATCTTTGATGTATATTTATTGATCCCATAGTTAATAAATAACTAAATGTGTTTCAATTTGTAAATCTTTGTTTCCTATGCTATGTGATTAATATTTGTTATATGTGATTGCAATTTTTATGATTTTATGAGTTAATATGTGATCCTTATGATCACTTTATCTCATTTTTATGCATTTTATTTGGTCTTCTCCGTTCGCCCTCTTTTTGATCTTGCTAAAGGGGAGAGAATTGTATGGAGAAAATAGTTTGGTAGAGAAAAACATAAGTTGAGGGGGAGCATTTTTTTTGAGTATTTATAATTTCTTTCATCATTCACTAGAATTTCTTTATGTATTGATTGATCATTTTATCATTAACCATCCCAACTTCACAATTCATGCATTTGTCTTTCCATAAGATTAATCTAAGTTGTCAAAATAAAAAAGGTGGAGATTGTTGGACTATATTGGTTAAACCTAAGTCATGAACCTCTTTTGATCTTGACAATAGAGATTGATCAGTTCTAATACTTTTATTAAGTGTTGTTTTGCAGATTCTAAGTTAGTTTTTCATTGGAAGATGGATGGAATTTAAAATCTCAACCTTCAGAAGTTCATTCAAATTCACGATGTGTTTATCCTAAATTGCGATCGTGAATCAGTCATAAAGATTGATGAAGCTAGGCTAAAGGAATTCGCGGACAAATTCACATGCGCAACCTAGTTAAAGAAAGTGAACCTAAGTCATAGAGGAATTCATGGCGTGTATTGCGTCTACTTCGCGATCGCAAATTTCATAGTGATAAAGAAGGGAACCAAAGTTACAACTACAACACGCTAAGTGTCCAAGGTATCCGTTGAAGATAAAAATCATGAGGGCGAATTTATGGTCATGACCGCAACTTAAGAAGTTGTAAGTTCCTCTTCGAATAGAGGAATTCATGGCGTGTATTGCGTCTACTTCGCGATCGCAAATTTCATAGTGATAAAGAAGGGAACCAAAGTTACAACTACAACACGCTAAGTGTCCAAGGTATCCGTTGAAGATAAAAATCATGAGGGTGAATTTATGGTCACGACCGCAACTTAAGAAGTTGTAAGTTCCTCTTCGAATAGAGGAATTCAAGCTCCTAGCCGCGCCCAAGGCAAAGATAATTAACAATCATGACTTTTAAGAAGCAGATAGAACACAACGACTACATTTCTTAGACATCAATGAGCAGCTGACATGTGGACTAGTCATTAGACATAATACGAGATTCTCTATCATGATTTTCAGCTCCTCAGTGCAAATTGGAAATTCGTTACCGTGAAATGGAAGTAGCGACTGAGACCTCCAGTTGACAAACATTTAATGCAAAATCTGCCAGCACAACTTAGAGATTTATTAATAATTTCATAGTAAGATCTATTTGGTGGATGTGGACTATAAATACTCCTTCAAACATATGTAAATGCAAGAGAATTCATTAATTTGTTATATAATTCTTACCAATTTGCTACTCATTTCTTTCATTCTCATTGATGTGTTATTAATTGTTAGGTGTGAGCAATAGACACCATTGTAAGACGTTGAGAGTTAGCCTAGATTCAAAATTCCTATAAGAGGTTAAAATGTGAGCCTATACAAAACACTTGAGAGAAGTTGTTGTGTGAGCCTAGAAAACACAAGTTGTAAGGTTGTTGTGTGAGCCATAAACATAAGTTGTAAAAGTTTGGTGTGAGCTTGGAAACACCAGTTTAGTGAAGTGAAATACCCAATTGTGAAGAATTGGGGAGTGGATGTAGCATTTGTTAATACTCGAACCACTATAAACTTTTGTGTTATTTCTTCTCATCTTCTTCTTCACCTTCAAAACACTTGAACTCATTTTCTCAATTGTTAAAAATAGCCATCGATTCAACCCCCCCTCTTAGTGCACTAGGCCAACATGATGGAACACCACGTGCGCATTGCTCATATTTATTCCTTGAAACGCATCCATCACACCCCTTTTGCTATTCCCCTTTGTGGTTTGCTTTTCCTCTTTTTCTTTCTTTTGCTAATTATTTCTTTTTCTTATTATTTTTTTCATTTCATGTGTCTATTCATCTTTTCTTTATAAAATGAGTGAACTAATGAATATATATATATATATTGCTACTTGCAAACTTGAATTGATCTTTATGAAGCATAATATAACAACACATGAGCTTTTATTGCCAATTCTTCAAATATGCACCTATGCATATGAATGACTAACACATAACACATCTTCATATAACCATATCTTGAGTCTATTCTCTTTATTAGACTAGGTTGATTTAACCTAAGTGATGAACCTCTTTTGATCTTAACAATAGAGTTTGATCAATTCTAATGCCTTCATTAAGTGTTGTTTTGCATATTATAAGTTAGTTTTTGTCATTGGAAGTTAGATGGAGTCCAAATCTCCAACCTTGTAAAGTTCACTCTAATTCCTAGTGAGTGTATTGAAAGTCGCAATCGCGAATCAGTTACAATGAAGGATGAAGCAAGGCCAGAGAAATTCGCAAAAAGCTTCGCTGTTTCAACACACCCAAAGTTGGCAGAGCTATAGTCACAAATAAATTCGCAGTGTGTGTCACGCCTTAGTCATGACCACGAATTTCATAATGATAAATGAGGGAACCAAAACCACAACCACAACTTGCCAAGTGTCTCAGGTGTCCGTTAAAGATAAAAAAATTATGAGGGCTGATGTTTGTTCACGATCACAACTCATGTTGTTGAAGTTTACTTTTCAAGTAGAGGAATTCGCGGTCTTAGTCGCACCCAAGGCACTAATATCTCGTGGCCACAACTTTTGAGAGTGGTTAGAACACGACTATATTTTCCTGGATGACCAATAGAAAGCTGACATGTGGACTAGTCGTTAGACACAAATGAGATTTTCAGCCAAAATTGAAAATTTGTGATCGCAAAAAGTTAGTAGTGACTGCGATTTTAGCCTGACAAGCATTTAATGCTGAATCTGCCTAGCACATCTTTGAGATTTGTTCATAGTTTTAGTCTAACATTTCTTTGGTGGGTATGGGCTATAAATACTCCACCAAACATATGTAAATACAAGAGAATTAATTAATTTGTAACCAAACTCTTATAAATTTGCTACTTATTCTTTTAATTCTTCTTTGTGCTTTAAGTGATTGTTTGGTGTAAGCATTAAACACTATTGTAAGAGGTTTTTGTGTGAGCCTAGAAAACATAAGTTGTAAAAGTTTGGTGTGACCTTGGAAACACTATTTGAGTTGAGTGAAATACCCAATTGTAGAGAATTGAGGAGTGGACGAAGGGTTAGTTAACACCCGAACCACTATAAACATGTGTCAATTTCTCTCTTTTTCTACTCCACTTTTTAACCACCATATTCTTCATTTTAATTTTTAATTGAGCACCAATTCAACCCCCCTTCTTGGTGCCCTAGGCTAATAAGTGGTGTCAGAGCTTAGTCTCACAAACAAGCCTTAATTAGGTAAGCAAAGATCATGGCACATGAGTGAATCTACTCACACCTTAAGCCTTACTTTGATGGATCTGACTATACTCATTGAAAGTATAAGATGGAGATTTATCTTAATACAGATGTAGTGGACCTTTGGGATGTAGTTGTCAAAAAATGGAAGCCACCCACTAAAGTAGTGGATGGAATTAAAGAACTCATTCCAAGAGAAGATTGGGTTGAAGCCCATAGAAGGTCATATGGCAAGAACAAGAGGGTAGTGGCTATTCTTCTAAGCTCTCTCACATGGGAAGAGATTGGAAGAGTGCGACATTGCCAAACAACTCATGCTATTTGGAAGACTTTTGAAAACTATCATGAGGGCACAACACTTGTTAAATCAAGTATATTAGAGATGTACATGATGGAATGAGAGCTCTTCATGATGAAAGACCATGAAAGCATCATCAAAATGATGAATAAACTTCTATCCATCATCACAAACATGAAGAAATTTGGAAGCACTCTCACCAAGTATGAGGTAAACACGAAAATCTTTAAAACTCTTCCATTAGATAGGTTTGGTGCAAGAGTGTGCAACATTCAAGAGTCCAACCCGAAGATTGGAAAGGTTCCTATAGATGTGTTAATAGGAAAACTCTTAACTCATGAGTTAGCCTTACAGAAGGATGAGCAAATGAAGAAATTAAGGGGCCATGGAGAAAAATCGAAAAAAGAAAAAAGAACCTTGGCACTCAAATCCTCAACCAAAGAGAAAGATATAGAAACTACCTCTAGTGATGAAGAGAGTGACAAACAAGAAGAAAAATTAGCAATGCTCTAAAAAAGGACTAAGGAGTTAATTAGAAGAAGAAAAGAGAGAAGAAGCTTCAAGAAGACAACTCCTAATCCTAGAGAGAGATCTAATAAAGTCACTTACTATGAGTGTGGTAAGCAAGGCCATATCAAATACGATTGTCCCAAGATAAAGAAGAAGAAGAAAAGTTTCTCAGCCACTTGGGATGATCGCTCAAGTAAAGATGAAGAAGAAGGAGATGCCAACATTTGCTTCATGGCACAAGACGACTCTCTAAATGAGGTAAGTACTTCATCCCACTTTCATTCAGATTTTGATGAGGTAGATGAAGAGCTTTTAGAGGCTCTTACTATGAGATGTGACAAGTATAAGTCACAAATGAAGTATTACAAGAAAAAATGTGTAAAATTAGAAGATAATAATAAATCCCTCAATGATCTTGCAGATGAATTGAGAGCATCAAATGATGAGCTCAAAAAATCTATGGAAAATCTTTCTGAATCATCTTCATCATTAGCTTTAATGAGAAAAAAGAATGACTCCCTAAAAGGAGAAGTCATTGAACTTAGAAGCTCAATCTCTAAGTTTCATAAAGGAAAGGAAGCTTTAGACACATTGATTGTGTCTCAAAGGCCACCATTGATTAGACATGGTTTAGGCTTCAATGAAGCCTCCTCATCCACATCATGTCACGCAACATTCATTAGAGCATCAAAACCTCAAACTTTAAGTGTTGAGGTAATTGAAAAGAAAAGTACTTTAACACTAAGCCACCTATGCCTAAAGGAAAAGGGAAGGCTCCCCAAAGCTCAAAAGCCAAGACTCAAAGAGCAACCATGCCTATTTGTACAATAAAAAGTATGCTCACACACACAAACACAAACAATTCTCCACTACTTCTCATCATTCATGCACTTGCATGTACTTACATAACCAAAGTATGAGAAGGCCTCCTACTTATACTAAGGTTGTACATAGGAGAAAGACTCACAAGTCTAAACTTTAATGTCATTATTGCATGAAAGTTGAGCATATTAATATTCATTGTTTTATTACAAAGGCTCACCTAAAACTAAAGGACTCTTTAACTTCTAAACTCCTAGGATCCAAGTATGCTTAGGTACCTAAGATAAAGTGACTTACTTTTATTATAGAGGGAAGTGTGATAACCACCAATAAATCA
The DNA here is from genome assembly GCA_949677035.1 of Omphalea diandra. NCBI lineage: Eukaryota > Viridiplantae > Streptophyta > Magnoliopsida > Malpighiales > Euphorbiaceae > Omphalea > Omphalea diandra. Next base: position 90,450 of record CATIWR010065186.1, on the reverse strand, counting down.
AGTAATTGGTATGTTTTAAGCATATGATGAGAAATAGAAAGCTATTCACGACATTAAATGAAAAAGAAGGTGGAGATGTCACATTTGGTAATAATGCTAAGGGTAAGGTAATTGGCATTGAAACCAATGGTAAAAATGATTGTTCTTTGATTAATAATGTTTTATTAGTTAATGGTTTACTACATAATTTATTGAGTGAAAGTTAATTGTGTGACAAAGGTAATAAAGTCACCTTTGATCCTACGGAATGTTGAGTCACCACATTAGTGGATGATGAGTTTATTTTCGAGGGTGAAAGGAAAGGAAATACCTACTCAATTAACTTAGACAATTTGGCTAACCAATCTTTTAAGTGTCTTATGTCTTTGAGTAATGAAGCTTGGCTATGGCATGGAAGGCTTGGACATGCAAGCATGGATCTTTTACAAAGTCTATCTAAAGGAAAGTTAGTAGAAGGCCTTCCAAAGCTAAGTTTCACTAAAGACAAGACATGTGGTCCATGCCAAATGGGGAAGCAACATCAAGCCTCCTATAAAGCTAAAAATGTTATCAGTTCATCTAGACCCCTTTAACTAATTCATATGGACTTAATAAGACCCACTAGAAGTGCTATCTTAGGTGGAAAACATTATGCACTAGTCCTAGTTGATGATTACTTTAGGTTTACTTGGTTACCCTTTTTAGTTCATAAGAATGATACTTTTGATGCTTTCAAAAGTTTTGCAATAAGAATTCAAAATGAAAAAGGGTTACTTCATTTCTTTTATTAGAAGTAACCATGAAAATGAATTTCAAAATGAGTCTTTTGAAACTTATTGTTTGGAGAATGGAGTTTTCACAACTTTTCGACTCCTAGAACACCACAACAAAATGGTATTGTAGAGAGGAAAATAAAACACTGGTAGAAATGGCTATAACCATGCTCAATAAGTATTCTTTACCGAATTACTTTTGGGCCGAAGCCATTTTAAAAAACTAATTCTCAAGAAAACATCTTTTGAGCTATGGAATGGTAGAAAACCTAAGATATCATACCTAAGAGTATTTGGATGAAAGTGTTATACATTGAATACCAAGGATAATCTTGGGAAATTTGATTCCAAGACCAATAAAGGTATATTCTTAGGCTATTCCACCTATAGCAAGGCTTATAGAATCTTTAATAAGAGTTCTATGGTAGTTAAAGAGTCTATGAATGTTGTTTTTGATGAATCTAGTAAACTTGATCTTGGAAAATGTATTTTTATTGATGATCCTATAGGTAACCTTGAAAAATTAGAGTTGAAAGACACTACAAGAAAAGAGGATAAAGATAAGGAAAAGGTGAATCATTAAAAGTAGATGAGGAACCACAACATCAATAAGAAGTTGGGCCTAGTCAAGATCTACCTAAGGATTGGAGATTCTCGAAGGATCACCCTAAAGATTTGATTATTAGTGATACCTCTAAGGGTGTAAGTACCATATCACAACTTAATCTTTTAGATAATAATCTTGCTTTTGTTTCTCAACTTGAGCCAAAATCAATTGATGAGACTCTTGATGATACGAGTTGGGTGTTTGCCATACAAGAGGAACTTAACCAATTTAAGGGAAACAAGGTATGAGAACTTGTCCCTAGTCCTAAAGAACACTCCATTATAGGTTATAAATGGGTATTGAGGAACAAGTTAGATGAGCAAAGTCTTATCATAAGGAATAAAGTTAGATTGATTACTAAGGGATACAACCAAGAGGAAGGCATAAATTATGATGAGACCTTTGCCCTTGTTGCAAGATTGGAGGCCATTAGGATACTTTAGCATTTGCATGCCACATGAATTTTAAGCTTTTTCAAATGGATGTAAAAAGTGCATTTTTGAATGGAATTATTGAGGAGGAAGTCTATGTTGAACAACCTCCTGGTTTTGAGTCACATTGTTTTCCCAATCATGTTTTTAAATTGAACAAAGCCTTATATAGATTGAAACAAGCTCCAAAAGCTTGGTATGAAAGGCTTAGTTCATTTCTTTTAAAAAATGATTTTAAAAAAGGAAAGGTGGACACCATAGTATTTGTTAACAAGCATAAGCATGATACACTAATTATACAAATTTATGTTAATGATATATCATTTTTAGTGCTACTAATGAGTCTCTCTATAAGGATTTTGCTAAGTGTATGACTAGGAAATTCAAAATGAGCATGATGGGAGAGCTCGAGTTCTTTCTCGATCTACAAATCAAGTAAACTAAAGAAAGGATCTTCATCAACTGAGCCAAATACACAAGGGAGATACTCAAGAAATTTAGGATGGATGGTTGCAAAGTAGCCAAAACCCCATGAATGGTACCATCAAGTTAGACAAATATGAATGGGGTAAGAAGGTAGATGAAAAGAGATATCAAGGTATGATCAGATCTCTACTTTATCTTACTGCTTCTAGGTCGGATATTATGTTTAGTGTATGTATGTGTGCTAGGTTCCAATCTTCTCCTAAAGAGTCACATTTAAATGTTGTTAAGAGAATTTTTAAGTATTTGTATGGCACAATTCACTTAGGATAATGGTATCCCAGGGATTTATACTTTAGTCTCATAGGATATTTGGATGCAGATTATGTGAGTAGTTTATTAGATAGAAAAAAACACTTTTGGGACTTGCCAATTTATAAGAGAATGCTTAGTATCTTGGTTTAGCAAAAAGCAAATGTCGGTTGCCTTATCCCCAGCAGAAGTCGAGTATGTTGCTGCAGGCTGTTGTTGCACCCAAGTCCTTTGGATGAAACAACAATTTAAGGATTTTGGCAAAGTGATTTATCACATTCCCATTAAATGTGATAACACCAGTGCTATCAATCTCTCTAAGAATCCCATCCAACACTCTAGGAGTAAACACATAGGCATTAGACACCATTTTCTAAGATATTATGTCTAAAAGGATGGTGTTGTGTTAGAGTTTATTGACATAAATCATCAACTTGTAGATATTTTTGCTAAATCTCTCAATGAAGAAAGATTGAACTTCATTAAGAGAGAATTAGAAATGCTTAATGAAAGCTCCCTAAAGTGAAAATTTGATCTTATATGTTGATTGTATGTGTGTTGATTGTATGTCTTGTGTTTTTCTGTGACATATTATAAGAAGATCATAATTTTGAATTTTTTAAAAACTTATTTTTCCTTTTTGTTCTTGCTGCCTTCTAATTCGCGGTCGTAATCCTCTGTTCACAGTTGCAAATTACAAGTCCAAGTCACCCGACTATCAAACATCAAATCATGGCCGTGAGAATCAAGCTCCACTACGAATTTTGGTCAAGAATTCAAATTTTTGATTGTTGTAGCTCGTATTTCTGAGGAATTTTTGTCCATTACTAACATTTTTTAGAAATTGCAGTCGCGATCCATGAATTTGCATATACGAATTTGAGTAATTGTCAAGCCATTAAGGGATTTGATTGCTAACCATTTCTAACACTTCATAAATCCAATTCTAACAGTTTCTAGCCATTTACACACCCCTTCAATGGCTATATAAACACCCTAAATAGTGATTCTCATCACTTCATTCTACTCCAAAACAATTATCCTTCCAATCTCTAAATTCTTAAATTCTCTCCATCTTCTGCAATGGCTCCTAAGAAGATTTCAAGAGCAAAAAAGGGCGAGGCTGTGGCTTAGCCATCTGCACCCTAAGCACTTCATCTAAAATGAAGGGCATCATAAAGAAGAAGAAAGAGCGCTTCAAAGCCAACTCTTTAAAAATCATCCTCTCCAAGAAAATCCCTTCTACATTTCTGTTAGAGACTCTAGAAATCAATGCAGAAATTCATGCATTCCTATCAAACTTAGGATGGAATGAGATCATCTTTCAAGATGAAATTGGGTTGTGAAGAAGCCATTAGGGAATTTATGCGCACGGTTCAACTGAGTTGCAAAGTAGAATCTCGAGTAGGGCAATACGGGTTAGTTTCCTAGGCTTTTGGTGATCCATATTTCATTACCTTTGAACAACTTTCCTCTATTTTCAACCTTCAAGTCAGAGAAAACATTCCTTTCATTATCTCTGCTCTTGATGTCATATATTCTGAATTTTGGTAGAAAATTTCCATTAAAACCAAACACGACCCAAAAACCTCTCTAGCCAAATATATAAAAACCCTACCTTTTTGGATACTCCATCGTATCATCACCTTTTCAATAAATGCTAGAGGTGATGGTAATGAGAAAGTGTCTCAAAAGGACTTGGCCTTTTTATTCTACCTTGTCAAAAACAAGCCTATTCAAACTGGTCGGTATCTTGTGGATCAAATGATCCACAAGAGCACCAAACCTAAAAGATAATTCCTTCTGCCTTTACACATAACAACCATCTATCGCTTCGTAGAAGCGCTTCATGAGGAAAATGAAAAATTCCTTACTAAGAAACTCCTCCCTTTTCCGAACTTTCTTAACCTCACCTACCTAATAAATGCCAAAGTCATACACCCAGACACATATGCTTATACCCTGGGTGCTTTTGGGGCTAAGAAAATGGAATCCTCCTAAGCCTCCAAAAGGAAGAGGCTTATCATTGAAGATTGAGCCCTACCAGTCCCCCCTCCTCAACCAAAACCCAAATCCAAACTGTCTCTTGCCATCATTAATCGCAAATTAGATAAGATGATGAGAATGATGAAGAGGTGATTCTTATTTCTCTTACATCTTCATAGTAACATGGTGGATTTGTAAGAAAAGTTGGGTGTTCTTCCTTGCCATGTTTCAAAATTTACTGAATTTGAAGATGTTCAAGAAGAATAAGGCAATAAAGAAGTTAAGGATGGAGATGAAGCTGAAGGTGAAGACAATGAAGAGGAAGAAGAAATTTCTAGAGATGATGATGACTCTTCAACATTCTAGAATAGGAATTTTTTGTACTTTTTTTTTGTTTTTAAATGAAAAATTGTGATCCCATAATTTGTTTATGATTGTATAAGAAATGTTTCTTTGAAATTCCTTATCTTATGTGATTCATGGAATTTACTTTTATGATTGCATTCTTATTAATTTTGCTCCTTATGAACACTTATCTATTTGTTATGCATTTGTTCTTTTCCCTTATGCACCCTCTTTTTGATCTTACCAAAAAGGGAGAGATAGAAATAAGAAAAAAATCTAAGTCTAAGAGGGGAGAGAGAAAATAACTTGCAAATAATAACATAAGTTGAGGGGGAGCATCATACTTATCATACTTAGAATTTTTTTTAGAAATTTCACTTTGATCGATTGAATGCCATACTTAGGAAATTTCACACTTGATCTTTGTCTAGAAATTTCTAAGCATTTATTGAATCATTTACCATTCCAACTTCACAACTTCAAAACTTAAGCATTTATTTTCCCTTAGTATCAATATAAGTTGTCAAAATCAAAAGGGGGAGATTATTAGACTTGGTTGATTTAACCTAAGTCATGAACCTCTTTTGATCTTGACAATAAAGATTGATCAATTCTAATGCCTTCATGAAGTGTTGTTTTACAGATTATAAGTTAGTTTATGTCATTGGAAGTTAGATGGAGTCCAAATCTCCAACCTTGTAAAGTTCACTTTAATTCACAGTGAATGTATTGAAAATCGTGACCGCTAATCAGTCACAAGGAAGGATGAAGCTAGGCTAGAGGAATTTACAGAAAGCTTCACTAGTGGGACACACGTAAAGTTGCCAGAGCCATAGTCACAGACAAATTCGCAATGTGTGTCACACCGTAGTCACGACGACGAATTTCATAGTGACATAAGAGGGAACCAAAGCCACAACCAAAACTTGCCAAGTGTCCCAGGTGTTCATTGAAGATAAAAAATCATGAGGGCTAATATTTGTTCATGATCGTAACTCAAGCAGTTGAAGTTTGCTCTTCAAGCAGAGGAATTTGTGATCTTAATCGTGCCTAAGGCACTGATATCTCATGACTGTAACTTTTGAGAGTGGTTAGAACACAACAACTATATTTTCCTAGATGACAAACAAACTTGACAAGTGGACTAGTCGTTAGCAAATGAGATTTTCAGCCAAAATGGGAAATTTGCGATTGCGAAAAGTTAGTAGCGATCACAATTTTACCCAACAAGCATTTAATGCTGAATCTGCCTAGCGCATCTTTGAGATTTGTTCATAGTTTTAGTCTAACATCTCTTTGATGGGTATACGCTATAAATACTCCACCAAATAAATGCAAATACAAGATAATTCATTAATTTGTAACCAAACTCTTGCAAATTTGCTACTCATTCTTTCAATTCTTCTTTATTCTTTAACTGATTGTTTGGTGTAAGCATTAAATACCATTGTAAGAGGTTTTTATATGAGCCTAGAAAATACAAGTTGTAAAAGTTTGGTGTGAGCTTAGAAACACCATTTAAGTTGAGTGAAATACCCAATTGTTAAGAATTGGGAAGTGGACATAGGGTTAGTTAAAGCTCGAACCGCTATAGACACTTGTATCAATTTCTCTCTTTTCCTACTCCACTTCTTAACCACCATATTCTTCATTTTAATTTTTAATTGAACACCAATTTAACTCCCCTTCTTGGTGCCCTAAACCAACACTCTTGATAGGGGAGGTAAATATTATTTAGGATATATGGTTATAATAAAAGGGTAAGAGTGAAAGACAAAAAGGCTCTTAATACTCTTTAAGGATTATTTTTATAAAGCTCAACTGGGGGTAATGAGTGACAATGTAAAACAATGTATTAATGGGGAATAATAAGGCAATCAAAGAATGCCTTAATCATTTCCTTAAAGTCGCTATGTGTTTTACCAATTTTAGCACATATAGAGATTTCGTCTAGCTTAAAATGGTTATGATAGAAGAATCTTATAGAGAAATCTATCAAGTGTGCTCTTAATTATCTATTGTGCTTAATCAATTTTTAAACATGAACACAACTGTTAAGCTCCAATTATTATCACAAGGAAATTTGTATTAATTAAATCAAACTATGGTTATAAAATGTCTTCATCAACTTTTCACATTAAAACCCTAAACCAAAACTAACCAATAAAAAATTTCCAAATTTTAACATTTAAGCTCTACAAGAATTTACTTGGAAATATGATTAACAAAATTTATATGATAAGCACAATAGATGCAATCAAGTGAAATCACCCAAACTTATCCATCATTGCCTTTAATGATTAAAAAGCATAAAAGAGAGAAGAAAGTTTAGATGGCTTCCCTTATCAAAATTAGGTAGAAGAAGCACATGGAACCTGTCATAACAAACCACAACATAAATATCCAATACAAACACCTTTCATTAAAAGCTTAAGAATATGATAAAACTCCACAAGATAAAAATAAACACAATTACTATAATGGCAACACATGAACATTAAGCACAAAATGAGAGCAAAAACTCTAAACACCAAATAACAAAAATAGAACATAATGGAAAATTATTCTAGGTATAGTGAATTCCAAATGCAACACAAAGTTTAAACATTACAATATATAAAAAGTGATAAACATAACCAAAATAGACAAGACACAAGATAGGTGATCATTAATCCGTCGAAGGAGAGGTGAAGAAAAACTAATATGTCTGAAGTGTACTTATAATCTCTCATCCTTATCCATCATGTGTGTATCCAAGGAAGCAAGTCGAGTGTGCACCTCCTCCTTAAAAATTGCTTGGTGATGGTCCATATACTCCAAGCAAGACTCCATTAGAAACAAAATATCCTCTAATTATCCCATAGATGTTAGAGGAACGTGTGAAAAGATCTTACCCGTAGGGACATCCCTTTGCCCATCATCCTCAACATAATTATCCACTTGTGGGGCATCCCAAACCAATACATAATCACTAACTATCTTCACCATAATACTAATTAAGATAAGTAGTAGGATCTTTTGGCCATGGTGAGGTCATCATGAGAAGAAGGATCATAGACTCTTTAAAAGTGGGTAAGGAAAGTGACAAAACCTCCTACAAAAATGCTTCCCAATCATTTAGATGTGATACCCATATGGTGCATAATTTACCAAATTTTGTGGATGGGGTGGTTAAACCTTATACTGATGCAAACATAAATGACAAGCCCAAGGATATATTCTAAATTCAAGGCCTAATAATAAAAGGTTGCTTAGGAAGTTCAAGGAAGAAATTAGAGATTTGTATAAAAGGAATTAACACTTGGACTAGCATAAAACCATCAAGCTAGGTGTGTGGAGCAAGAAGCCCAAGTTAGACATATTGGACATTTAGTAGGTTCAATTAGTGGATCTGCAACAAGTTCAAGTCAAGCTTATTTTAATTTAGTTAAATGTGCGGAGCCTATCTTTAGAGAAGCATTAACAAGCCCAACAAATGGAAATGCCTAAGACCTAATATCATTCGACCAAGACAAAGAATAAAAGCCCAAGACTTGTTTTGATAAGGAGATAAAACTTACAAGTCAAAGATCTTCCAAAGATTTGCTTCATTCTCATTGTCTTCCTTTTCTCTTTAGGATTCTTGTTATTGGCCGAATTTAGCTATCCTTTTTATATTCGGATTATGCTTATTTTTTTCTTTCTTATAAATTCTTAAATTAAGCCTTTTAGCCCTAGGAAACTACCTTAGTTGAATCCTCTTGGCCAATAGGAATTCATTATTTTCCTTTTCCTTGTTGATCCTAATTTTTCATAACTTTTTCAATTTGATAATCATGAGTTGCATGAACATATCTAACTTCTGTTTAGGATTGTTTGTTCATGGTGCCATAACAGAAAAGAACATATATTCCTCATTTATACACATACAAGGAGATAAATTCTAGGGTGTTATAATAATTGGCCAACATGAATAATGTTGTTCAGATTGTCCAAATGGTTGAAACCCATTAGTGCATAAGTCCAAACGAACATTACATATTTCAAATGGAAACTGTGGATTCATTTAATAAAAATGCTTCCATACTAGAGAATCTTAACAATGTTCATCACACCTTCCTTCTAATCATGCTCAACACACCATCTCATATACTTAGCAGTTGCTTCAGAAGCATATAACCTCTGTAGCCTTGGTGTCAAAGGAAAGTAATAAATCTTCTTATATGGAACTTTTTTGTTTTTGATGTATTTGATCCTCAAGGCATGCACTTATATCTAGAAAAATCTCAAAACTTGCATGTGTTTCAATCATTGTCATCACTTCAATATAACATGTAATTATTCTTATAGTAGTGAATCTTCTCAATTAGAAGACCTAAACCTTGCATCAACTTTTTAGTGCTATAAAAACTATCAACCATCATATGATCCTCAAGCAACAACTTAATGTACCATTATAAAATATAATTGTAACACCTCTTAGATAAATGGTGCTAAGATTCGATATTCATTAGTCATGCAACTGAGGATAACTTGGAATGTTTTTCACAATTAGGCCATAAATCCTCATTAATTGCATCAAGCATATCATATAGTTTTTGAAACTTCAGATTCAAAGCTTCACTCATTCAACCTGAATCAAACTCTTGACTAGCAACATCCATTATGATATTATAGATTGCACTAGGTTTTATTTTATTATGACATACATTATTAGCTAGAAGCTTAGGTTCATCAATAGCTGATGTTCTAGATCCACACACTTCATCATGCAAATACCATTCATAATAGCCAGTAACAAAATCCCTTTGCATAATATGCAACTTTATTGTATTGATGTAATATTCAACCTTCTATAAATTCTAGCCGCAATAAACCATCCTTAAGTCTAAAATATATCCAATTCCTATCTAATTTGATTATTAAGTCTTAAAAATTGCGAAATGATAATGCAATTAAATATACATATATTATTTCACATTTTAATTTTTTTATGATATTTTGTGTTGTTTCATATGTAATACTATCTCCTTATCTCTCCATCATTATAAGATAAGAACCTAACCCATTTAGAAATTAATTATCAAATAATCGGTTGTTGTAACAATATAGTTCACACAAATGGTGAAATTTTAGTAGCATCTCACTATAGTTCTCTTAGTGCACCAAAATGAAAAATGCTTTCCAACATTTATTATTATGTATTAAGAGAACATGTAGGAGATAAATAACTGAAATTCATAGCAGCATAATGAACTGTATTGTCTACTACAAGTTATATTATATAATGAAAATTTCAAACTATCTACTTTAGATAATTCAATGTGATCTCATCATCCAATGAGAATTATACCAAACAAGTATCTAAATTTATACATATATGTTGTTCTATGAAATTTTTAGAAAATTTAATGAAACTTTCTATAAATTATATATTAGTTCATTATTTTCCTTTTAACAAAAATAAAAACTAAATTCAAAATAAACATCAAATTCAAACATGCAAGAATTCAACACTAAGTTCAAAATAAACATTGTTAAGGTTTTTATGGCATAATGTTGATTTTATTTCCGAAACCTTTAGAATTTATTTAAATTTATATGGAATATTATTAATATAAAATTTTCATTATTTTTATAACTTTTTATTATCAACATAATTTTTGAGTATTTTATGGCATTTGTCATTAACTTGTAATTGTTATCGCAATAGTTTTTTTTTAAGAATTTTTATAAAATTTTTAGTTTTTATTGGCCAAATTTGGACAAAGAAATTTTTTTGTACAGGTTATGTCATTAATTATATTATCAATTTTAAGTAATTCAAGTCAATATAATTTTTGAGTATTTTGTGGTATTCATTATTAATTTGTAATATTTAGGGCAATAGTTATTTATAATTTATGTACAATTTTTAAAATTTCTAAAATTTATTAAATTACACTTAAATTACTAAATTTAATTAAAATTTTTAAAATTTATTTTTTTACACTTAAATTTCTAAAATTTAATTAAATTATAGTTAAACTAGTCGTTAAATATTACTAAAATTTCTAAAATTTTATTAAACTACACTTAAATTACTAAATAAATTTCTAAAAATTTCTAAAATTTAATTAAATTACACTTATTAGTCATTAAATGTTACTAAAATTTCTAAAATTTTAACAATTTTTCAATTTTAATTAAATTACACTTAAATTACTGAATTTTAATTAAAATTTCTAGAATTTTATTAAATTACACTTAAATTACTAAATTTAATTTCATTACACTTAAATTTATAAAATTTAATTAAATATCGCTAAAATTAGTCATTAAATGTTATTAAATTTCTACAATTTCTCAAATTTAATTAAATTACACTTAAATTGCTAAATTTAGTTAAAATTTCTAAAATCTTATTAAATTATACTTACATTGCAAAATTTATTTAAAATTTCTAAAATTTAATTTCATTACAGTTAAATTTTTAAAATTTACTAAAATTATACTTAAATTAGTCATTAAATGTTACTAAAATTTCTCAAATTTAATTAAATTACAAATAAATTACTAAATTTAATAAATTTACACTTAAATTACTAAATTTATAAAACTACTCAAGTTAATAAATTTGCAAAATTTACACTAAATTTCTATTAAATTTATACAATAAATTATAGATTTGACCATATTTCATACTTCAATCCACTACAAAATTTCCACGCAAAAAACGCAACAATAAATTTTCCTATAAAATTCACCATAAAAATTTTCAAAATTCACAACGTATTTCACTAAAATTCACCACGACCAAATTCATATAAATAAAATATAGACAAAATTCCACAAATTATATAATATAATTTCCCATAAAAATTAAAAAAATTACAATATTATAGAATTTATATAAATTATAAAAATCAAACTTTATAATATATTTATTCTAACATAATTCCCTATTTTCCTACATATTCATAACAATACAATTTCATAATCCAACACAAATTCACAAAAATTATAAAAATTAATACAATTTCCATTAATTAAAACTTGTAATTCAACGAAAATAATAAATAGAGCGAAAGAGATAGATGTACTATGGTGGCAACGACGATGCCCAAGTGGTGGCAATAGTGGCGTGTTGGCAACAGTGGTGGCTCCCTGGTGGTGGTAGCAGTGGCAGCGACGATGGCGCACTAGTGGCGTGGTGCTCTAATTATTGATAGGAGAGAGAGAGTAGTGGGGGAAGGAGAAAGAAGAGGAAGGGTGTTTATGTGTTTTTAATGAAAATTTACCAATGGACAATGCAATGTCACTTTAGTAATTCTGTTGGTAAATTATTTAAATTTTATTTACAAAGATATCAACGGTTTGTCAACGAAAATTTTGGAACACTAATTCCTATTTAAGTTTTCATTTCCCTCCATCAGTGAGTCTGTTGATGAAGTTTAGCATCAAAATTTAGTGCCAAAATTTACCCAGTGAGATTATCCGTCAACAAATTCCAATGAGTATCGATCCATAATCTATTATTGTATTTTATGATACATTTTCTTCATTTCTCTGTCATTTATCCATCAAAATTTGCAAATGGATTGTTATCCATTGATTAATTTTGTTGGTAATTTTGTATTGTCTTGTAATGAAAAATAAAAAAGGTGTTATAAAAATGAATACTCCCTTCTAAACTTGGTGGAAGGTTGATTGCATCCAAGTCTCTTCATACCTTTACCCTACATTCTCATCAACACTTAGAAAACAACAAAGATAGCCAATCTAAGATAAAATAGAAAGAAAACAAAACTAACTAAATGAAAATGATAAAATGCAAAAGAAATGCAATCGAACTTAATTGACCAAGTTGAATTGCTTTTTTCATCCTCTTTTTCTTTCCATCTTGTCCATAAGAATCCTAATCAAAATGGAAAACTTTATTCAAGAATTAAAATAAAACTAACAAATCAACTAAAAGTTACTTAATTTGAAAAGAAAAGATGAAACTTGGGTTGCCACCCAAATGCATTATTTTAAGGTCTTATGGCTTAGCCTATAGAGCTAACTTCGATTACGGTTTACCTTGGATTAGTGATTATCCTTCACTAATATTAGATACAAGTAATGTGTTAGACTAAAACCCCTTAATTCAATGATGACTCAACTACATACCTCTTTCTTTTTTTTGACATTTTTTTTGTTCTTGGTTTAATTCATAAAATATTAGAACATAAGGGGCATTCTTCTCTCTAAAATATGCATGATCATAAAAAAAATTATTGGCCTAAGGCACCAAGAAGGGGGGGTTGAATTGACGTTCAATTAAAAAATAAAATGAGGGATAAGTTGTTTAAGAATTTGAGTAGAAGAAGAGAATAATAGACATAAGAGTTTATTGTGGGTCAGGTGTTAACCAACCTTATGTTCACTCCCCAATTCTCTACAATTAGGTATATCACTCAATTTCCAAGCTCACACTAAACTTTTACAACTTGTGTTTTATAGGCTTACGTAAAAACCTCTCACAAGTGTTTTCAAGGATCACCCTAAAACCTCTCACAAGTGTTTTCAAGGATCACACTAAAACCCTCTTACAAGTGTTTTCAAGGCTCACACTAAAATCTTTTATAATGGTGTTTATTGCTCACACCAAATAATCACTAAAACATAAATAAGAATTGAAAGAATGAGTAGCAAATTTGCAAGAGTATGGTTATAAATTAATGAATTCTCTTTCATTTACATCTATTTGGTGGAGTATTTATAGCTCATATCCAACAAAGAGATGTTAGACTAAAACTATCAATAAATTTCTAAGATGTGCTAGGCAGATTCAACATTAAATCCTTATTAGGCTGAAGTCGCGGTCGCTACTACCTTTTTACGGTCACGAATTTCCAATTGTGGCTAGAAACCCCATTTGTGTCTAACGGCTAGTCCACATGTCAGTTATTCATTAGTCATTTAGAAAAATATAGTCGTTGTATTCTAACCACTCTCAAAAGTCGCGGTCGCGAGATAACCATGCCTTGGGTGCAATTGAGACCGTGAATTCCTCTATTTGAAGAGAAAACTTCAACTGCTTGAGTTATGGTCGCAAACAAACTTTTGCCCTCACAATTTTTGATCTTCAACAGATACTTAAGACACTTGGCAAGTTGTGGTTGTGGCTTTGGTTCCCTCATTTGTCCCTATAAAATTTGCAGTCGCGATTAAAGCGTGACACACACCATAAATTCTTTTGTGACTAAGGCTTTGCCAACTTTGGGTGTGTCGTGGCAGTGAAGTTGTCCGTGAATTCCTATAGCCCAACTTCATCATTCCTTATGATTGATTCACAGTAATGATTTACAATACATTTGTTAGCCCTAGTGCACCAAGAAGGGGGGAGTTCGATTGGTGGCAAATTTGAAGTTTTTATTTTAGAGGAAGCACACAAGAATGAAAGATTTAGAGAAAAGGTAGGAAAAGAATGAACACAAGAGTTTTATAGTGGTTCAGATATTAGCCAACCCTACATCCACTCTCCAATGAACTAATTGGGTATTTCACTCAATCTCTAGTGTTTTACAAGCTCACACTCAACTTAGTGTTTAGGCTCACACCAAACCTTATAAGTGTTTTCCAAGGCTCACACTCAACTTAGTGTTTTAGGCTCACACCAAACCTTACAAGTGTTTTCCAAGGCTAACACTCAACCTATACAAGAGTTTTACAACTAGGCTCACTCTCAAATCTATACAAGATTTTTACAACTAGACTAACTCTTAAACGTAAGAGTTTTACAACTAGGCTAACTCTCAAACCTATATAAGGTGTTTAAAGCTCACACCAAACTATGTACAAAGAAATAATGAATTAAAGTAGAGAATTAACTTTGCAAGAGTTTTGACACTATCAATTATTTTTCTCTTACATTTACATCAGTTTGGTGGAGCATTTATAGCCCACATCCACCAAATAAACATTACTCTAAAACTATAAACAAATCTCTAAGATATGCTAGGAAGATTCAACATTAAATGCTTGACAGGCTGAAGTCGCGGTCTCTACTGACTTTTTGCGATCACGAATTTCCAATTGCGACTAATCGTTTGTGTCTAATGGCTAGTCCACGTGGCAGCTCCTGATTGGTCTATTAGGAAAATATAGTCATTACATTCTAACTACTCATAAAAGTCATGGTCATGATTCTTCCTTATGCAGGGTGCGACTGAGATGCAAATTCTTCTGTTTGAAAGAGAGTTTTCATCTTCATGAATCGTGGTCGCTACCCATAATGTTGCTCTCACGAGTTTTGTTCTCCAATGGATACTTGGGACATTTGGCATGCTATGATTGTGGACTTGGTTCCCTTTTAAATCACTTTGCATATCGCAGTCGCGACTGAGACGTGATACAGACTGCGAATTCATCTATGATTCAACTAAGGCTCTTTTAGATAATTCGCGACTGCGAATTCGCCCAGGAATTTCTCTGACCTAGCTTCATCTATTCTTATAATAGTATTGCGGTGGCGATTTAGGGGATATTGACCATGAATTTGGATGTTCTTCTAAAAGATGGAGATTTTGACTTCCATTGAAGATAACTCTGATAAACTATGAAAACAACACTTAAAATTAACATTAGAACTTTCAATCTATATTGCCAAGACCAAAAGAGAGTATTGACTTAGGCTTGAATAAGCTAGTTTAACAACATTCACCGTCAATTAGAGTGAACTTTACAAGGTTGGAGATTTGAACTCCATCCAACTTCCAATGACAAAAACTAACTTATAATCTGCAAAACAACACTTAATGAAAGCATTAGAATTGATCAATCTCTATTGTCAGGATCAAAAGAGGTTCATGACTTAGGTTAAATCAACCTAGTCCAATAATTTCGCCCATTTTGATTTTAACAACTTAGATTGATCCTAAGCGAAAATAAATGCATGAATTTTGAAGTTATAAAGTTGGAAAGGTGAATGATTCAATGAATGCTTAAAAATTTCTAGACAAAGATCAAAGTGAAATTTCGTAAGTATGACAGTCAATCAATCAAGGTGAGATTTCTAAGAATTATTACAAACCTCCCCTTAACTTATGTTATTTACTTGCAAGTTATTTCTTTCCCCCTTTCATTCTTTCTTGATCCTTTCTCTCCCCCTTTGGCAAAATCAAAAAGAGGGTTCATAAGGGAAAAGAACAAATGCATAACAAATAGATAAGTGTTCATAAAATGCAAAATTAATAAGAATTGCGATCATAAAGTAAATTCCATCACTCACATAAGACAAAGAATTTAAAAGAAACATTTTTATTTATTTGTAAGCAAGCTGTGGGATCAACAACTTTACATAAGTAAAACAAAGAGAAAATGCAAAGCAATCCTATTCTAGAAAATTAGAGAGTCATCATCATCTCTAGAAGTTTCTTCTCTTTCTTCATTGTCTCCGCCTTCTACTTCATCTCGTTCCTCAACTTCTTCATTGCCTTCTTCTTCTTGGGTGTCTTCAAATTTAGTAAAATTCAGAAGATGGCAAGGCGAAACACCTAATTTTTCTTACAAATCCACCATGTCATTATGAAGATGCAAGAGAAAAAGGAATCACCTCTTCATCATCCTCATCATCTTATCCAATTTATTGTTGATGATGGCAAAAGATTATTCTGATTTAGGTTTTGGTTGAGGAGAAGGCGACTGGTAAGGCTCCTTATTCAATGATGAGCCTTTTCCTTTTGGATGCTTGGGAAGTTTCCATTTTCTTAGCCCCAAAAGCACCTAGGATATAAGCATATTTATCTGGGTATATAGCTTTGGCATTTATTAAATAGGTAAGGTTAAGAAAATTATGAGAATAGAGGAGTTTCTTAGTGACAAATTTTTCATTGTCCTCATCAAGTGCCCATACGAAGTGATAGATGGTTGTTATATGTGAAGGAATAAGAAATTGGCTTTTCAATTTGTTGCTCTTGTGGATCAATTGATCCACAAGATATCGACATGTTTGAATGGGTTTGTTCTTGACAAGGCAGAATAGAAAGGCCAAATCCTTTTGTGATACTTTCTCATTCCCATCACCTCTAGCATTGACGGAAAAGATGATACAATGGAGTATCCAAAGAGGTAAGGTTTTTATGTATTTGGCTAATCAGGTTTTCGGGTCGTGTTTGGTCTCAATGGAAATTTCTGACCAAAATTTGAAATATATTATGTCAAGAGCAGAGATAATAAAAGGAATATTTTCTCCGACTTGAAGGTTAAAGAGGGTGAATATTTGTTCAAAAGTAAAAAGGTATGGATTCCCGAATGTACGAAATACTAATCCATATTGCCCTGCTCGTGATTATGCTTTGCAACTCAATTGAACTGTACATTTGAATTCCCTAATGACTTCTTCATAATCGGGTTCATCTTGAAAGATGAATTCATTCCAGCCCAAGTTCAATAACAATGCATAAATTTTTGCATTGATTCCAAGAGTCTCTAACAAAAATGTAGAAGGGATTTTGTTAGGGAGGATGACTTTTGAAGAGTTGGCTTTGAAGTCCTCCTTTGTAATGCCCTTCATTAGATGCAATGTTGGAGGTACAGATGGTTGAGTCTCAGCCTTGCCCTTTTTTGCTCTGAAAATTTTCTTAGGAGCCATGTGAGAAGGTAGAGAGAGTTTGAGAATTTAGAGAGTTTTGGAAATAGAATTGATTTAGAGCAGGATGAAGTGATAAGAATCACTATTTAAGGGGTTTATATAGCCATTGAAAGGGTGTGAAAACTGCTAGAATTAGAGTGATGAAGAGTTGAAAATGATTGGCAGTCAAATCACTTAATTGTTTGGTAGTTACTCAAATTCGCGTCAGCAAATTTAGGAATCGCGACTGCAATTTTTGAAAAATATGAGTAACGAACAAAAATTCTTCGAAAATATGCACTTTAAACAGTAAAAAATTTAAATCTTGACCAAATTTATAGTGGAGAGTGATAGTCGTGACTGTAAATTAACGCTTGTCAGCAGGTTGTCATGGACTGTTAATTCACAATCGTGCATAATGGATGTCGACCGTGAATTACGAGGCATTAAGGATAAGAAGAAGAATTAAGTTTTTAAAAAATTTAAAGTTGTGATCCACTTGTTGATGCTTAATTAATTGCAATATGTCATAGAAAAGCATAACTGCAATTAAAATTAAGACATCTTAAAAGATCAAGTATAAAAAACAATCAACACATAAGGTCAACTTTTCACTTTAAGGAGCTTCCATCAAGCATTTCCAGTTTTCTCTTAATGAAGTTCAATCTTTCTTCATTGAGAGGTTTAGTGAAAATATATGCAAGTTGATGATTTGTGTCAATAAATTCTAACACAACATCACCCTTTTGGACATGATCTCTAAGAAAATGGTGTCTAATGTCTATGTGTTTACACTTGGAGTGTTGGATGGGATTCTTAGAAAGATTGATAGCATTAGTGTTATCACATTTAATGGGAATGTGATCAATTACTTTGCCAAAATCCTTTAATTTTTGTTTCATTCAGAGGATTTGGGTGTAACAACAACTTGTAGCTACATACTCGACTTTCACGGTGGATAAGATGAATCCCTAAGATACCATAAACCTAAGTTTAATGTGCCATGCAAATATTTGAAAATTCTTTTAATAGCATTTAAATGTGATTCTTTAGGAGAGGATTGGAACGTAGCACACATGCATACACTAAACATAATATCAGGCCTAAAAGTAGTTAGATAAAGTAGAGATCTGATCATACCTCGATATCTCTTTTCAGCTACCGTCTTACTCGATTCATCTTTGTCCAACTTAATGGTACCACTCATGGGGGTTTTTGCTACTTTGCAACTATCCATGCCAAACTTCTTGAGTATCTCCTTTATGTATTTGGCTTGGTTGATGAAGATCCCTTCTTTGGTTTGCTAGATTAGTAGACTAAGAAAGAACTTGAGCTCTCCCATGATGCTCATTGCGAATTCCCTAGTCATACACTTAGCAAAATCCTCACAAAGAGATTCACTAGTAGCACCAAAAATGATATCATCAGCATAAATTTGTACAACAAGTGTATCATGCTTGTGCCTTTTAACAAATAATGTAGTGTCCACCTTTCCTTTTTCAAAAGAAATTAACTAAGCCTTTCATACCAAGCTCTTGGAGCTTGTTTCAATCTATACAAGGCTCTATTCAATTTAAAAACATGATTAGGAAAATTATGAGACTCAAAACCAAGAGGTTATTTAACATAAACTTCCTCCTTAATTACTCCATTTAAAAATGCACTTTTTACATCCATTTGAAAGAGTTTAAAATTCATATGGCATGCAAAGGCTAAAAGAATCCTAATTGCCTCTAATCTTGCAACGGGGGCAAATGTTTGATCATAATCTATGCCTTCCTTTTGGTTGTAACCCTTAGCAACCAATCTAGCTTTGTTCCTAGTGATGAAACCTTGCTCATGTAACTTGTTCCTAAACACCCATTTGCAACTTATAATTGGGTGTTCTTTAGGCCTAGGGACAAGTTCCCATACCTTGTTTTTCTCAAATTGGTTGAGTTCCTCTTGCATGGCAATCACCCAACTTTCATCATCAAGAGCCTCATTAATAGATTTTAGCTCAAGTTGAGAAACAAAACCAAGATTATTATCTAAAAGATTAAGTTGAGATATAGTACTTACACCTTTAGAGATATCACCAATAATCAAGTCTTTAGAGTGATCCTTGGAGAATCTTTCAACTCCAAGTTTTCAAGGTCACCTATAAGATCATCAATATAAATACCTTTCCTTTCACCTTTGAAAACAACCTCATCAACCACTAATATGGTGACTCAACATTCTCTAGGATCAAAGGTGACTTTATTACCTTTGTCACATAATTGATTTACACTCAACAAATTATGTTATAAGCTATTAACTAATAAAACATCATCAATCAAACAATAACTATTCTTACTAATGGTTCTAATGCCAATTACCTTACCTTTGGCATTGTTACCAAATGTGACATTTCCACCTTCTTTTTCTTTCTATGTCATGAATAGCTTCCTATTACCCGTCATATGCTTAGAGCATCCACTATCCACATGCCAATTGCTTGATTTATTGGTGGTTGCCATAAATCCCTACATAATACAAGTAAATCACTTTTTCTTAGGTACCCAAACATTCTTGGGTCCTACAAGATTAGGAGTTGAAGGGCCCTCTAATTTGAGGTGAGCCTTCCTAATATAACAATGAATATTAATGTACTCATATTTCATGCAATAGTGACATTGGAGTTTAGACTTGTGAGTCTTTCTCCTATACACAAACTTAGCATAAGTAGGAGGCCTTCTCATACTTTGGTTATGTAAGTGCATGCAAATGCATGAGTGATGAGGAGTAGTAGAGAATTGTTTGTGCTTGTATGTGTGAGCATGCTTTTTATTATACATGTAAGTATGATTGGCCTTTATTCAAGTAGACCTTAAGCCATTTTATGCTTTCTCTCTGCCTTTTGACATTGAAAATTTAGTGCTTAGAGCACTTTTCTTCCTCATGATCTCAACACTTGAGATTTGAGGTGTTATTGGTCTAACAAATGTAATGAGTGTAGATGTGGAGGTTGAGGCTTCATTGAAACCTAAACCATGTCTAATTAATGGTGGCTTTTGTGATGCTATTAGGGTATCCAATGCTTCCTTTCCCTTATGAAATTTAAAGATTGAACTTCTAAGCTCAATGACTTCTCCTTTTAGGGAGTCATTATCTTTTCTTAAAAAAACTAATGATGAAGATGACTTGGAAAGATTTTTCATTGATTTTTTGAGTTCTTCATTTGAAGTCCTGAATTCACTTGCGAGATCACTAAAGGATTGTAATCATCCTCTAATTTTGAGCATTTTCTCTTGTAAGATTTCATTTGTTCCTTATACTTGTCGCATCTCATATGAGAGCTTCTAGAAGCTCTTCATCTAGATCATCTAAGTTATCATATTCTGAATGAGAATGAGATGAAGTACTTATCTCATTAGGAAAGTCTTCTTGTGCCATGAAGCATATGTTGGCAATCTCTTCATCCTCACTTGAGCTATCAACCCAAGTGGATTTGAAGCTTTTTTTCTTCTCTTTATCCCCTTTCTTCTTCTTCTTTAGCTTGGGACAATCATATTTGATGTGGTCTTGCTTACCACACTCATAACAAGTGACTTCTTTTGATCTCTCTCTAGGATTAGGAGTTATCTTTTTGAAGTGCCTTCTTTCTTTTCTTCTTCTAATGAGCTCCTTAGTCCTTATAGAGAGCATTGCTAGCTCTTCTTCTTTTTTGTCACTTTCTTTTTCACTTAAGGTAGTTTCTACTTCCTTCTCTTTGGTTACAGATTTGAGTGGCAAGGTTTTTCTTTGAATTTTTTCTGATTTTTCTCCTTGGCTCCTCAATTTCTTCATTTCCTCATCCTATTTTAAGGCTAACTCATGAGTTAAGATTTTACCTATTAAAACATCCATAGGAACCTTTCTAATCTCCGAATTGGACTCTTGAATGCTACATACTCTTGCACTAAATTTATTTGATGGAAGAGTTTTAAGAATTTTAGTATTTACCTCATAGTGGGTGAGAGTCCTTCTAAATTTCTTCATGTTTATGACAATAGAAAGGAGTCTATTTGTCATTTTGGTGATGCTTTCATGGTCTTCATCATGAAGAGCTCCCATTCTGTCACATACATTTCCAACCTACTTGATTTCATAAGTGTTGTGCCCTCATGATAGTTTTCTAGGGTCTTCCATATGGCATGAGCTGTTTGGCAGTGTTGTACTCTTTCAATCTCTTCCCTTGAGAGAGAGCTTAGAGGAATTGCCATGGTTATCTTTTTCTTGCCATTTGACCTTCTATGGGCTTCAACCCATTCTTCTCTTGGAATGAGTTCTTCATTTCCATCCACTACTTTGGTTGGTGGCTTCCATTCTTTGACTATAACATCCCAAAGATCCACTACATTTGTATCAAGATAAATCTCCATCCTATACTTCCAATGAGTATAGTCATATCCATCAAAGTAGGGCTTAAGGTGTGAGTGGATTTCTTCTTATGCCATGTTCTTTGCTAACCCAATTAAGGTTTGTTTGTGAGACTTGGCTTTGATACCACTTGTTGGCCTAGGGCACCAAGAAGGGGAAGGGGGGGGGGTTGAATTGGTGTTCAATTAAAAAATAAAATGAGGGATATATTGTTTAAGAAGTTGAGTAGAAGAAGAGAATAATAGACACAAGAGTTTATAGTGGTTCGGGTGTTAACCAACCTTACGTCCACTCCCCAATTCTCTATAATTGGGCATTTCACTAAACTCAAAAGGTGTTTCCAAGCTCACACCAAACTTTTACAACTTGTGTTTTCTAGGCTCACACAAAAACCTCTTACAAGTGTTTTCAAGGATCACACTAAAACCTCTCACAAGTGTTTTTAAGGCTCACACTAAAAATCTCTTCCAAATGTTTTCAAGGCTCACACTAAAACCTTTTACAATGGTGTTTATTGCTCACACCAAATAATCACTAAAGCATAAATAAGAATTGAAAGAATGGGTAGCAAATTTTTAAGAGTATGGCTATAAATAAATGAATTCTCTTATATTTACATATATTTGGTGGAGTATTTATAGTTTATATCCACCAAAGAGATGTTAGACTAAAACTATCAACAAATCTCCAAGATGTAATAGGCAGATTCAGCATTAAATACTTGTTAGGCTGAAGTTGCAGTCGTTACTACCTTTTTGCGCTTGTGAATTTCCAATTATGGTTGAAAACCTTGTTTGTGTCTAACGGCTACTCCACATGCCAGCTGTTCGTTGGTCATTCAAGAAAATATAGTTGTTGTATTCTAACCACTCTCAAAAGTCACAATCACGAGACAACCATGCCTTAGGCGCGACTAAGACCGCAAATCCTTTGTTTGAAGAGAAGACTTCAACTGCTTGAGTTGAAGCCACAAATAAACTTTTACGCTAGCTATTTTTGATCTTCAGCGGACACCTGGGACACTTGGCAAGCTGTGGTTGTGGCTCTAGTTCCCTCTTTTGTCACTATGAAATTCGGGGTCATGACTAAGGCGTGACACACACCACAAATTCTTCATTGATTAAGGCTTTGCCAACTTTGGGTGTGTCGTGGTAACAAAGTTATCCATAAATTCCTCTAGCCTAGCTTCATCCTTCCTTATGACTAATTCGCTATCGCAATTTACAATACATTCACCACGAATTAGAGTGAACTTTACAAGGTTGGAGATTTGAACTCCATCTAACTATCAATGATAAAAACTAACTTATAATCTACAAAACAACACTTAGTGAAAGCATTAGAATTGATTAATCTCTATTGTCAGGATCAAAAGAGGTTCATGACTTAGGTTAAATCAACCTAATCCAAAAAAAAAAAAAATGTAATAGGCCTAGCTCCCAATTGATCAAAATGCAAAAAGACAATGAGGTGTCTTTGTAACCTCATCATATTCCAATTCATCAATAAGGGAAAGAGATGATGGGTTAGTATTATGAATTTCAAAGGGAAAGGATTACTTACCTTGCATTTCTTACTAATAAAATCCTTACTATCTCTTACTGATTTGGACTTTTCAAGCTTAAAACTGCCTTCTTTTTGTTGAAAAACTTCATGCACATGCTCTTCTTTTATGTCAATGCTCAAGCATCTCTCCTCCTTTATAGGTTGCTCTGTGGTATCTTTTGGATGTCTTTTCGATTTACCTTCCTCGATAAGCTCTTCATCTTATCTATTTTCTCTATCATCATCCACTTCTACCTTTGAGTTGATTTCCTTGCCACCCTTTAATGTAATTTCCTTAACTTACTCTATAGGATTGAGCTCAAAGGTCTTAAGTAAGGTCTAATGTGATATAAAGTTTAAATTATTATACATTGGTCCCATTTAAATCTTAAGGTTATGGAAGGAGGAAGAGGTATAGGTTTTCAGATTTACATCTAATCTTCTTTTTTATCTCATCTTGAAGTTTTGACCTAGCATCAAATTTAGTGATATATTGCTTTAATAGGCTTTCTAGGTTAGACTTTTCCTCTTAGGGTTATAAGGTTAGTGGATGATGAAAAGTAGGGGGATCTTAAAGATTAAGATTCAAATAATTATCATAAGACCAAGAAAAGTTGGGGTAGATTATAGGTATTAGAATAAAGATCATAGGGTAGGTGACTAAAATTCCCTGTATAACTTATTCCTATGTGAAAGGATTCCCCATTTGACAAGTTGTACTTCTATGACTAATCTCCCTGCACAATTTGCATACCACCTATGACAAAAAAGAAGAAAACACATTGTAAGTCATGAAATTTATTTGCTTAGTAAGGATAGATAACTAAGCTTGCAATACCTTGAGTGCATAACAAAGAATAAGAAACAAAAACAAAACAAAAAGAAAAAAATTTAATTAAGAATTGAATAAAAGCTTTCAATATTAAAGCATTGTGTCCTCGACAATGACACTAATTTCTTTGACTAAAATTTCACAATGTGGGTTAAGGATAAATCAATTAATAAATTTAGCTTCACTTACTATCTTTTATCCTTCAAACGATTCCTTAAACCCACCTTGAGAAATACCACAAGTGGATAGTTATTAAAGTAATATATTGCACCAGTATGTGCAAATATCATCTTATAGAGACACATGCTTTAAGCACTGAAATATGATGATTCTGTTTTTATCTAGAAAGCAAATCTAGAGATATAATCTAAACTACTAGTGCAATGAAAATAAACTAAACTAACAAATTTATGGTAGAAAGACAAAAATAATTAAGGAATAAATCCTTATGATAAAAAACTTATAACACTTGATCTCATATTCAGGTTCTCTCTCGAGTAGTCACTTCATATGTAACTATTCTTCCAGATCCATCTTTTGATGTGAAATAGGAATGCATTACCTCATTAGTTCTAAAAATCCTTTAAGTGATAGCGATAGATTAATTGGGTATGTTTACTTGTTAATTAATCTAATGGGAATGATTCTAGGTATATTTCCATTTACAATCTCTCGATTATAAATGAAACACAAAACATGTAATTAATGGCCAACCAATCACAAGAATTAGGATCAAGAATCATTCACTTAGAAAAGAATAAATTTTCAACATAGTCATTAAAACCATAAATCAATCAATCATTATCTATGGCTACATCAAGGTCTTAGATCAAATATCTAGCCTAACATAATAAGAAAACACGACAAATGAAAAAAATAATAACATCATCTTAACAAAGGAAATAAAATATAACAGAAAGATAAAATCTCCCAATTTTCTTGATAAATCTTCTTTTCTTCTTGTTGCTTGATCTAATGATATCTTAAAATTCTACACTTGATCTTGCATTGAAACATGTTTTACCTTATTTTCCTCTCTCAAAATTTTTTTTCTCTAAAAGAAGCCTCTTTTGAAAACCCTAGGTGTAAGCTTTAAATACTCCATTAAAAGACCTAACAAATAGGTTTAAAAGTAGGATCCAATGGGTCTAAGTCACATATCGCAACTTAAGTCATAGCCTATGACTCTTACCAACCCTAGGAATGTTACAGCCAGCGACAAAATATAATTGGTCCTACTTGTCTAAATCTAGCTTGATCCTTGAAGTTGTCAACTTTGCCTGTTTTAGTCCAAATCTACTATAAACTTTCTAAAACACTTATAAAACATCCCAATGTGAGAAATAACATAAATTAACTTTACGATAACTTAATTTAAACATATTTAACACCAAATCAAGCTCATAACTCAATAAATATCTATGCACAAATTAAGCCTAATAAAACATCTCTACAAAAGGTATATTAATTTGGATCTTTTTGAGCATATCTAACAATTTAGCAAATTTCTTATACACCGTATGTTGCTTAAGAGTTGAGGGGAATGGAATTAGAGGTACATATGGCTTAACCTTCTTTATAGGCTTGTCCTCCATAATAGGCTTTTCTTTTTTATCCATATTACATTCTTTATTTGTCTCATCCTTTACCTAAGACTGAAGCTCTTTTCCTCTTCTTAAGGTTATGGCTTTCACTTAGTCTTTGGGATTGGCTTTGGAATTACTATGTAGGGTATCTTGGGATCTAGAGCATGGTTATTTGTCCTACTTATATCTTATGAATGAAAGATGAATTATTTTTTGTGACTAGGTTTATTTTGGCATCAAACATCCTAATAATCTCATCTTAGTGATCAAGTCTAGCATTAGTTTTAGTGATGAATTTTTCCATGAGGTTTTTTAGGCTTGATTTCTTTTATTAAGGTTGGTAGCTTTGTGGTAAGGGTTGGAAATTGGGTGATGGTCCATGTATTTTAGGATTTAAAGTATTGTTATTTGATCAAGAGAAATTAGGGTGATTTCACCAGACTTAGATTGTATGTATTAAAATATGGGTTTGTTGGACTGGGTTGGTTAAACCTTAGTTAAAACTCTCTTTTGATCTTGATAATGAGGGTTGATATGTTCTAACATCATTTTTAAGTGTTGATTTTACAATTTTTAAGATAAGTTTGCATTAGAAGTTGGATGGAAGTTTAAATCTTAAATCCCTTGTAAGAACTTTTAATTCACTATCGCGAAATATAAAGAAGAGCAAATAACTTTGGTCTAAAAAGATTTGTTGAGCAAATTGCTATCGTGACCTAAGTGATAAAGCTATGAAGACCAAACAAACGGATTTGTGTTAAGTGTCGCATTGAAAATTGCAATTGTAATTTTTGTAATTGCTTGAAGGGAACTGAGGCCACAACCAAAACTTTCCAAGTGTCTAAAATAACCATTGACATATCAAAGTTCATGAGGGCAAAATAACTTTTGAGACTATGACCTATTGAACCAATTGTGTCCAAGAAGAACTTAAATTGCAATAGAGACTTTTGGTTGGCTGGATGATGTAACAACTATTTTTCTTGAAAGACAAATAACAACATGTCATATGGACTTGTCGTTACATACAAATAGGGATCTCTACTGCGATTTCAACCTTTTTAGTCTAAGTTGGTAAATCACAACCGTAACTTTTTAGTCATGATCACGAAATCAGTCTGACAGGTATTTAATGCAAGAATTGCCTAGCTTGCCTTAGAGATTTAGTCATAGTTTCTTAGTAACGTCTCTTTGATGTTGTGGCCTATAAATACTTAATCAAACATACACGAATGTAAGAGAATAACATTAAATATAGCCAAACTCTTGCAAATTTATTTCTCAAACTTAATCTTTTGTATGTTAATTGATATTATTGGGTGTGAGTATTAAACACCATTGTAATTGGGTTTAAGAGTTACTCTAGTTGTAAAACTCTTGTAATAGATTAAGTGTGAGCTTTTGGGAAACACTTGAGAGGTTTTTGTGTGAGCCTTAAAACACAAGTTGTAAGGTTTTGTGTGAGCCATAAAGCACAAAGTGTACAAGTTTGATGTGAGCTTGGAAACACCATTTAGTGTTAGTAGAACACCCAATTGTGAGGAATTAAAGAATGGATGTAGGGTTCATTAACACCTAAACCACTATAAAACTGTGTTCACTTTTTCTCCTACTTCTTCAATTTCCATATTCTTCACATTTCTTACAAATTTTTAAATTTCACATTAATTCAACCCCCTTTCTTAGTACTCTAGGGCCAACGGAGTTATTGGGTTAATAGTTAAACTTTCCCATAAATTTCATATGTTCTTGAGTAAAGGGATTCCCCACTTGGCAATCATTACTCATATGTCCATTTTCCCCACAAAGATCACAAATAACTTATAAGAAAGAAGAAGACACAACATTATAATTAAAGGAACTCAATTGCTTAGATAGAGATGATACCTGAGCTTACAAAGCTTGCAATTCATATATGTTTTGAATCTCCGCTACTTTCTTTGCTACAATCCTTTCACAGGCTTGATAATTATGATTTGCCATTATTTTGATAAAGTCATAAGCCACATCCATTGTTTCATCCAAGAGAGAGTCTTTAACTACCATATTTATGGTGATTTTGATTTGCAAAAAAAGTCTATTATAAAAGGTATGCATAATTAACCACTTTGGAACTTAGTGGTTCCTCAAAAGATCCTTGAAGCTTTCTTAAGTTCATTTAATGTTTCCTTATATTATTGGCTAAATATAGTGATTTCGTTCTTAAGGCTTGTTGTCTTTTATAGGGGAAAACATTTGCTAAGGAAAGCTTGAGAAAGTTGGTCCTAAGTAGTGATGCTTCCAGGCTCTAATGAATTTATCCAAGTGTTAGTTGTATCTCTAAGAGTGAATGTGAAAAGGTGTATTCTTACCGCATTTGCAAACAATCATTTTTCCTAAATACGTGACAAATCTCTAAAAAGTTCCTATATGAGCATTGGGATCTTTATGAGAAAGGCCATGGAATTGAAGAGTTTTCATAAACATTTGAATGAATGTTACTTTGATCTCAAAAGTGTTCATATTAACGCTAGGTCGAGTGATAGTCAATTACAATGCTTCAAAGGTGGCATTGTGAATTCTTTCAAAGGTCAGTCGCCTTGATTTTCCATCTCTTGATTTTATTGGTGCTTTCACCTTCTTTGATTTAGAGTGTGTTCAATTTCAATATTGGAAGGAAACAAGTCTTCTTTGCTTTCTTGGTTCTGGGTTTTAGTCATGCACCTAAAGTAAAGAAACAAGAAATATAGGTGAAAAACTAAAAGTAAAACTTTAGATTAATATAGAAATAGTAACTTAGTATTAAAGTGTCAATCCCTTATAATAACGCTAAAAACTTGATGACAGGTGCATGCTAAACGTAAAAACCCTTAAACTAGAAGTGCACAAGTCATAAGTAACAAAGTCTACCTATGAGTATGAATATCATTCCCATAAGGATCAAGTTTAAATATTAAGTCTTTTGTGTCTTATAACATATAGAGAGAGAAAGAAATTATTAACTTACGATTAAAAGCCAAAAAAGTAAACTAATTTAGCAATATAATATTATGGAAACTATTAATGGATAAAAGTGGCTAGGGATTCAATCTCATTTAGCAACTTTTGATAGATTCCTAATTCTCAACCAATTGGTTCATTCATCCAGTGTTGTTATTAAGTCACTAAGGTAATTAATTAATATCTTTCAAGTATTAATCAATATATAAATACATGTTAAGCTAGAGGTCTCACAACTCAAATGCTAAACATCATGCAATGGTCTCAACAAATAAGTCTTTAGTGATAATAATGCTCTATTAAGGTTTCTCAACACATCGCAAAGCAAGGGAATTATTAAAGATCCATTCTATAAAAAGCATATCTTGATATTAGATTCATAAAGTTAAAGATGATTAATGGCTAGTTAATGCATAACATGAATAATTCAATAATTACTAACACAAAGGATGAATGGAAAACTAAAAGAAATTGAATAGGAAATGCAAAAGCTATCACACAAGTTCCAAGTATAACCTTGGCTTTAAGGGTTTAGTTCATAATAAAGAAGAATGGAGAAAATAAAATAATTAATTCAATTATAATTGAAGTCATGGACTTCTTCTTGAACATTTTTGATTTGGTGCATGTTATCTCCCTTAATTCCTTATTTTTGCCCCTTGAATGAATCCTTGGGAATTTTTGTTGCCTCTTTTCAAACTTTGCTTGATTTTGTCCTACCCTAATTCTAGTTGAATTACCTTCTTAAATAAATCTCTAATTGCCTCTTCAAAGTAAGAAGATTGGGTGGAAGGAAAAGGAAGAGAATCTTGAAAAGATCATAATTGTGAATTGGGATTTAATAAGCGCACGATCATGTATTGTTGCATTTGTCTTATGCCGTTACTAAGATGATAGGACATACAATTGTGTCATGTGGCCATACATTTTGAAATTCTTCTATTCTCTTTGTGATGTTATGACACATGGTCTTGTGTTTTCAAAGCACGACCATACACTTCCTTTTTCTCTCTTTTAGGTGGTTTTCTTTACTTTCAAACCTAAAAAATATCGAATAGCAATTATTGAGTCCATTTATAAATAAAATTAAATTATAAATGCATGGATTTCAAAGGGTATTTAGGATAAGAAAGATATGAATTACACATAAGCAAACCTGAGCACATCAGGAGTAAAATTGACATGATGGACTATCTAATTGAGCCAAACCCTATTCAAAGTAACTTGAACGGAGGTATGATGAGTAACATCACTTCACATCTGGAGGTGTTGAGGTAGGAGGTGCTACTTTAGAGAAGATAGAAGGGCGAACGTATCATTAGGCTAAAACACATGAGCGAGCGATTAACAAAAACTAGAGATAAGAGTAAGAATTGTTAATTTCATTGAGATGTGTGAGATGACATGGAGGATTACAAGTAGTTAAAGAAGGAAATCAAACACTTTGTACAAATAGGCATACTTAATAAATTTGTTAAGAAAGCTAATGAACACGATAAAATTTACAAGTCAAGGGCCATTAACTATATCAAAATTATAGGAGTGATTCAAATTATCGTTAGTAGGGTAGCTATTGAAGATAGTAATACTTAATGAAGAAAGTACCAACAGGCCATATGCCATTCCTTTTCAAAGCATGTCGAGCCATTAGAATACACCATCAATCATATGGATGGCTTGGGGTTATGGAACCACATGTGGATGTGTTACTGGCTAAAGGAATAATTCATAATTATTTGCTGAAAAGAATGTTAATAGATGAAAGCTTGGTCTACCCAATCACCCTAACTATGTACAAAACACAAGCTAACTTTAGCTTATTCAGACACCATTAGTGGGATTAGGTGGAAAACACATACCTATAAAAGAGTAAACCATGTTCAAGTTATAATTGGGTGATAAGGAATTGGATATAGAGGCAGATGTGATGTTTATGGTGGCAGATGTGGGCTTTTTCTATAATATCATATTGAGACGACCATTACTATATGATACTGGTGCCGTGATCAACATTTAGTACCTGTGCTTAAAGATCCCTATAAAAGGTGGGGTATCAATTATTTATGGAGACCAATACTTAAGAAGTGTACACTTTGGCTCTTCAATAGGTAGGTCCTCCATTAATTGGTTAAGAAACAATAAGAAATGTGGCGAAAGTACGAAGCCTTTTTAGAATACTAGGAAGAAAGGAGAACATAGGCACTAGTAAAGGGAATGAAAATGCTGCAATATAAGGGAAAAAGTTGAAGGTTATAACTGATATGCTTAACAATGTGGAGGAAGGTCTAGTTTCTATGCTTCATGAACACCTTGATGTATTTGCATTAACTCCAACAGATATTACAAGTATTAATCCCTCAATTATTATCCATTATTTAAATATTGATCCTTTTGTTTGCCTAATTGGGTAAAAAAATGGAATCATGCCCTGGATAAGCAAATAGGGATGCTAGAAGAAATAAACAAGCTATTATCAATAGAGGTGATCAGAGAGGTTGACTATCCATAATGGTTGTCAAATGTCATCTTGGTTAAAAAACCAAAATGGAAAATGACGTGTGTATAGATTTCATAGATATGAACACATCAACTCTAAAAGATAGTTACCCTTTACCCAATATAACATAATTGGTATATTCAATAACCTAACACAAATGGTATAGCTTACTAGGCACAACGAATGGATACCACCAAACTTGCATGAACAAAGAAGTCAAGGAGAAAATGAGCTTCATCATTGGTTGAGGTACATTTTGTTATCAAGTAATGCCATTTGGGCTTAAAAATACAGGTGTTGGTACCAAATATTAATCAATAGGATACTAAAACCTTTGATTAGTAAGATGGTGAAGGTGTATATAGATGACATCATTGTCATAAGTAAGAAGGATAAAGATCATGCTACAAACTTGTTATAGGTACTCTCTATATTTAAATAATATAATATAAAACTCAATAAAAAAATCATAGTTAGCATTATAAAAGGTAAGTTCTAGGGAAATATAATTAGCCAAAAGGGTATAAAGGCAAACCTAGATAAAATTAAGGCCATAATAGACATGAGGAATCCTGAAATGATACATGATGTTCAGAAAAACTTAATGCACTGGGATAATTTATTTCATGTTATGAAAAATGATGTTTATAATTTTACAAGGTCATAAAAAGAAGGAACAATTCTTCAGTAGACAGCTAAGTGTCATAGAGCATTTGATGAGCAAAGTCATTCCTATTGTCCCCATCATTTTTATATTGACCCAACCTAGGCAAAAAGTTATATCTATACATTATTACTATAGATGATGTAATAGCCATTACATTAGTGCAAGAAGAAAATCATAAGCAGTTTCCTGTGTTATACATTAGTAAATTTCTAAGAAGAATAGACATACGATATCCTCAAATAGAGAAAGTGGCCTTTGCCATAGTAACTACTGCTATAAAGCTTCGTTCATACTTTGAAGCACATATAATTATTGTTAGAGCATATTTCCCAATCCAAAGAAACCTGCATTGGCTGAAGTTATTTAGATGAATGATAGAGTGGTCTGTTCATCTTATCTAGTTCGGCATCTAGTATGCCTTAAGCTTAGCATTAAAGATGCAGGCTTTAACAAATTTTATGGCTGAACGGATAGGTAAAGTGGCAGGCAAGAATGAAAGCACAGTTGGATAGTTCATGTGGATAAAGTAATATGTTCCATATGAGTAGGTGCTGGGGTTATAATTATAGGCTTAATGCATATTAAACTTCAATTCGTAATTAGGTTTGAGTTTCCCATAACTAATAATATGGTCGAGTATGAGGCTTTTCTTATAGAATTGCAGTTTGTAAATGATACAAGGCCATAAAAGTTTTTTTTATAGGGATAGCTAGCTAATAGTGTAATAAGTAAATGGAAAATTTTCTACCAAGGATTCACAGACGGTTAGGTACCTATTGCTCACTTATGAACTCCTGTAATAGTTAATGGAGTATAGAGTTGACACACGTGTTAGGTAGTTAGCTCATATGAAGAATAAAATAGTAGATTCTTTTGCTAAGATGGCAACCATAGAGGCCCAAAGGGAGGGAGAGATCATTCATCAAATTCAATGTTAACCTATTGTACATACCATGAACATTTTCCATATAGGAAGTAATGAAGATTGGATAACACCCATTCTTTAGTACTTAATAGGGTAATTCTTCTAGAAGGAAATGAAGAAGTAAGGGCATTACTTCGTAAAGTGGTATACTACTGATAAGATAACAGAGTTTTGTTTCAAAAGTCACCATCCCATCCTTAGTATAAGTTTGTAATCGGTACTCAAGGGTATTACATACTTAGGGAACTCCATCAGGGTATTTATGGTGTGTATAGAATTTTAGACATAGTAGCTAAAAAGGCTAGCCTAATGGGTTATTATTAGCCCAACATGAAAGCTGACACTAAAGAAATGGTTTTTAAGTGTTACAAGTGTTAAGCACATGTTCGAAAAAGTCACATTCCTAAGGCATTTCAAAATCCTATTAGCTCTGATTGGCCATTTAATAAATGGTGTATTAACTTATTAGGGCCATTTCCACCTACATTTGGGTAGTGTCGATACTTAATTATGGAAATAGATTATTTTTTTTATATGGGTGCAAACAAATGTAGTGGCAATAGACATAACATAAAAAATTTTAAGTTTCATGCAACATGACATTATATGTAGGTTTGGCATTCCTCACACCATAATCATAAATAATAGAAAACAATTTAATTATGAAAGGTTTAGAGAGTTTTGCAAAATTTTAACATCACCAACAGATTCTCCTCCGTGGCCCTTCCACAGAAGAATGGACAGGTAGAGAATGTGAATAAGATTATCTTAAATGGATTTAAGAAGCGATTGGATAACGAAAAGGGTAATTGGGTAGATGAGCTACTCTATGTCATTTAGGCATATTGATCGACACTAAGAACTGCACCACAAGTTGCATACTTTCCATAATATATGGTTTGAGGCTATAATCTTGATATAAAAATTAGTAAAACATCATATTGCCTAAAATAGTATGAAGAAGATGCAAATATGTAAATGATAAAAGACGAAGGCTCAATCTCTATTTTTTAAAGGCTTAAAGAGAGCAAGTAATAGTGTTAACAACTACATATAAATAAAATCTGGCTTAAAACCATAACAATAAGGTCAGGATGTAGGCATTTAATGAAGGATCATTAATGTTATGATGGGTGTACATGCCAAGAAGTGATGTAGGTGTTGGAAAATTGGAGCCCTATTGGGAAGGCCCATATAAAGTTAGCCTGGTAGTAGGACAAACAACTTACGAGTTGTCCATCTTACTGGCAAAATGTTGCCTTGTACATGGAATACTAACATGTTAACGCAATTTCACAACTAGCAATGTACCTATTAATTAAAAATAAATAAAGTTTGATAATGCAGACCTTGCTCATGTATGTAGCCCTAATTAGAAGAGTGAGCCATGTATATCGTTTGTTATTTATATATGTTCTTTAAACAAAAAATGAATCGATGAGAGGAAAGGAAATCACGCTCTACAAAAGGGCCCTTATTATACAAAAGGGATGAATGAAGAAATTGTCTCTCTACCACACAAATAAGTCTATACATATATTTAAAAAAGAAGAGGAAAATAAACAAATAAGGAAATAACATGGAATCAATGAAAGAAAGTATACTTATTAAGAGAATTAACATCCATAACATTTTATTAGTAACATTTGAATTTCCTATAATTACATTCTAAGTTGGGCCTTTTGCATTTTCTATCATATTCTTCACTTTTTATATGTGGGAGAATAAAAGACATTCATTAGAAAAAACTTCTTTAATATAGTCAAAGTCTAGCTTGAGGTGGTAGAATTACCACTCTTTCACTAACTTATCCTAGAAAGCAAGCAGAGTGGACATTAAATATGACCTTATTTCTTGTGGCACTTTCTCAATAGCATTCTGAAGCTTTATGGCTATGAGCACCTCTGTGGTTTCGCTTGAACAAGTAGAATATTGCTTGCAACTCCATCATTGTATTGATCAATAGGGGATTGAGAGGATAAAGGTTTTCAATTTGGTGATAACCCTAAAATATGGAATGCCTTCGATCAACGACGGATCCTTTAGGCCTTGCATAAGTTTCATTGCCCATTTGTTTGATTGGTGGTCATCAGGGGATGAAGGCGATATTTATACACTAGTATTTTAAAGTGTTGAGTAGCCACCCGACTTTGTTTGGGATAAGAGTCCATGGAAGGCAAAATTTAAACCTAAACTAAGTCAATTAGAATACCCATTTCGACCACATCAGATATTGGGTTTGAAAATTAGGTACGACTCGAGGAAAAGATTAGGCACCCCTAAAATGCTAAGATATTAGGATCTAGCCTTAGGGCATCTTTGGTTCACCTTTAATATTTTAGATGAGTTATTGATTAGTCAAATTAATGGCCTTAGACATGCAGCTAATCATAATACACTTGAACAAACCATGTCAATAACTCAAAGGCGTAGGGGGTCATGCATCATGGCAAAGGGGTATCATGCACCTCATCATTCACATATAACATTCTAAAGAGCGGAGTGGGATCATATGACATGGCATAGGGTTTTGCATGCATTATCGTCCATCCATCCAAACAAAAGTATCAAAAAGGGAGTGGGGATCATGAATATTATGGTATAGAGGGATAGGCGTACACATATCCATCACTCATGGATCACATAGAGCAATCATTGAGACCAACTAGTGGTCTAACTCAAATAAAATGCCTACACCCAAAGGAAAAGAACAAGTTAGTATTCAATTGGAAAAAGGATGCAAAAACAAAATAAATGAATAAAACACATAAACAAAGCTATATTTCCATGTCTCCCATGCTAAGGTGCCTAAATATATCTATAAGCCCATAATATGCACATTCCCACAACATAAATCAGCACACAAAATAAAATTAAAATGTATGAATCATGAACAATCAAAGGGGTTAATATGCAATGTGAATGCATACTAGGAGGATATTGACTGGCCTAAGGAAAAAATTCACCCAAATTAGATATGAGGGTTAATGAACCCTCCTCATATTACTGACAATGAGCTAAAACATCTATAGCATAACTAACCATTACAGAAGTTAGAATGTAAATCAATAGAAGGGATTAAATGATTGAAACACTATTCACTTAGCTAGCATATAAACTCCTAACATAAGGTGAGCTCTCAAGGTCAATGGAGTCTAAAGTTCCTCACTTGGTCATGGCCTTGAGATGATTAAACCTAGAATCAAAACATCTCTTTGAAATCAATTGAAAGATCTCAAAATCTTTTTGGTATGATAAATAATAAAACCATGTGAAACATAACCAAAACTCCATTTTTAAAGTGGATAAAGGTTCTAGGTCATTAATCCTCTTCCTATTATACCACTGGAGTCATAAAATATCTTAAAAATGTGATTTGAAAGGAATGAAATTCAAAAGAAAAGAAGAAAGCAAACTTTACAAAAATTGCCTACCAGGCAAATTAGGCTATAGAACATAATATTGGGGTTATACAATCGAGAATAGGGACTATATAGCTTACTATAAAGGTTTTATAACAGCTATTGTTTGGATTTAAGAAAATAGATAAAGAAAATAAAGGGAAGAAAAATAAGGTGTTAGGGGAGTCCTATACACTTTCTAGTGATATCTTTATCCCCAGAGGCACATAATAGGTCGAATATCATTTAAAATGCTTAGGAAATGCACAAAAATGAAGAGATTTGGCTTATTTCTACCATGTGAGTGATTAGAGTGGGTTAGGTTTTAAGGTTTATGTGTTAAGTATGCTTTAATAAGTAATTTTGGTATATAAATCTTAGGTTTCCAAGATTTCTCCCTTTTCAAATGGGAGGGGTATTTACAGGTGTTGGGTGAGTGCATTAAACCTTATAATGGTTCTGGTCCCTATGTAGACGTATCCAATCATAGAGAGGAAGATGAATCTTTTAGAATTGGGGTTTGCACATAGGCTGTATAGTTAGGAATAGGTTGTACATCCATTTGTTAGGGCTATATAGCCCTAGGGTTTACAAGAGGACCAGTTTTATAAGATTTTAAGGATTAGGGTTCTAGGATGAGTTGTACAACCCTACTTGATGGGTTGTATAACCCATCAATCCTGGTTGGTAGTTTTGGGATTGGTCTTCAGTTTGGTCTTGGGCTCAATTTTGGGCTTCTCCTGGGTATTATAGGGCCTTCCATCTATTCCTTTGGCAATTCTCTTTATATTTTAGGGAATAGATTTGGTGATTTTCTTCCTTAGGCTTTGCACCATGGGGTCCAAAACCTGATGTTTACAGCTTGCCCCCTGCTTTGTGGGGCTTAAAAAATAAGATTTGAGAAATGACTATTTGAACAAGTCTTAATAAAACATGGTAAAGAATGCAAATAATAGTATGGATACTTAAGGATACAAGTCTTTAGCAACTCTTTGAGTAGGTACTAAAGTCATTCTAGTAGCTTTCTAATATGTACCATGTATTTGATAGCTTTTCAGCAGCCTTTTCATATGTAGTGAAGTGGTTTTGGCAGCTCTCTAGCAGGTACTAAATGTTTTGGAGCTCTTAAGCAAACACTATAGTGGTTCTGACAACTTTCTAATAGGTACTAGACATTTTGATAGTTTTTTAGTAGCCCTCAATCAAGTACTGAAGTGGTTTTGACAACTCTCTAGCAAGTAATAAACGTTTTGGTAGCTTTTCAACAGCTCTTCAACAAGTATTGAAGTAGTTATGACAACTTTCTAGTAGATACTAGATGTTTTGGTAGCTTTTCACCAGCTCTCAAACAGGTACTGAACTAGTTTTTGCGTCATTCGAGTCCTTTTAGCAATTTTGTAAAATTGAATTCACATCCTTGTAGCCCTTTTGGCCATTTTGGGAGTTTGTTCTTATCTTAGGGTAATGGTCCTAGGTCAAATACTATAAGAAGTGCTTCATTGGGTTTTTCCCTTTTTGGGAGAAAGTTGTTCTTCTTGAAAATATTGTTAAGGCATTAAAGGGCAAGCTTGTCATTGAAGGGCAATTCAGTGGCATGACTTGAATTAGGAAGTTTGGTGTGTTTTTCTAGGTGTTCTGAAAGTGATGAAAGCATTTTGGTAATTTATCCACTCTTTGAGCAATTAAGGGTATTTTGGTTAATTGGCTACTTTTAGACTCTTTAGGAGACTAAGGCACTTTGGTAATTTCCTTAGTATAGGGTTCTTTAGGAAGCTAGGGGCATTTTGGTAATTTAAGTGTCATTGGGCTGGAAGAGATGCTAGGGGTGTTTTGGTAATTTAGGTGTTATTGGGCTTGAAGAGAGGCTAGGAGTATTTCAGTGTCATTGGGCTTGAAAAGGGGCTAGGGTTGTTTTGGTAATTTAGGTGTCATTGGGCATGAAGAGAGGCTAGGGGTATTTTGGTAATTTAGGTGTCACTGAGCTTAAACAGAGGCTAGGGCTTGAAGAGCTAAAATGATGAATTGGGTCGGATGGGCTAGGGAAATGTTGGGCTCACAAGGCCCAATTTGGGCTTGCCTATTATAAATAAGTTGTACAATCCAATATTAGGTTTTACAAATCAAAGGTCTGTACATACCAACTAAGGTTGTACAACCCTAGTCGACTATATATACCCCTTTGAAAGTGGCCCATTTCATTTGCATAGTTCCTCTTCTCTCTCTTCCTTTTCTCAATTAATGACTCAAACTTTGTTCTTAAGGTCCCTTAGCTTTTTGAGCGTTTATCGTGGCTGAGTACCGCGATGATGAAGAGTTCGATGTCCATGAGGAGTTTCTCGATAAGGACCTTATAACCTTAGATACTCTGGAGGAGCTGTGATCCTACTACGGGTTCATATAAGTAAGCCCATTTAGGGGTGCGATTGCGAAAATGGTCCACTCGGCTTTCCTTTAGCTATCAACACACCAATGATCTACAACCTGTACTGTCACCTTGCAAGAGCCGCCCCTGGAGCGGTAGGCATTTTTTTCTCTTTCTTTTTATTTTATTTTAATTTTATGCACCCTTGTCATTTTAGATTTTAGGCTCTGCTCTAAATTCCCTTTTTGACTGCAAACATCAGGTTAGCTTATAGAGTAGTCAAAAATAATTTCTAGGACACTCACCCTTTATTTTTAATGAAATTTATTTTTGTCCATTGGTCTGGTCTATTGCCTCAATTGACATTCACTTTAGGCTTTATTTGTGACTTGCACAAAAAAGAAATACAATAATTTATAGAGTGATTCAGGAACAATTAGGTTATATACTTGAGAAAGTAACTTATTTTGCTCATGAACTTGCTAGTCTGTGATGCTTTGTTTGCTAAATTTACTTTTAGGAAACTATCTTCATAATTTCCTCAAAACTTTTAATTAATCCCTAATCACTAGGACTTATAGTTTCTTTGCCTTTGAATTCGAACCTATCTTGTTCTTTTATTTTCTAACCTCAATAATTATGTAGAGAACATATACATATATGTATTTTCCATTATTTATTTCTCTTTTTCATTTTTCTTTCTTCTTGCAAGGGATTATCACCTTTTAGAAGAGGAGGTAGGGTTGTAGGTCCTATTGAGGAGTGGGGGAAGACAATGCACTAAAGGGTCTGACCTGCTTGGAGGGGACAAACCTTCTTGTGGATGCTACCAGATGAGACACCAAAGGTTGACCCGATGATGATGCATTCGTTGTTGGAGCAATGGATGAATATAACACACACCTTCCATCTACCTTTGATCAGCAAGATGACAATCACGCCTAGGGACTTCACCTTCTTGACCATATTGCAATTTACCAGTATTCCCTTACCGAGACTTTGGGGTCCATGAATCATTGCTCTAGAGGGATTACTTGCTTAGATTCCTCGATTGTGTTCCCTTGCTCAAGG
The DNA here is from genome assembly GCA_949677035.1 of Omphalea diandra. NCBI lineage: Eukaryota > Viridiplantae > Streptophyta > Magnoliopsida > Malpighiales > Euphorbiaceae > Omphalea > Omphalea diandra. Next base: position 50,772 of record CATIWR010065186.1, on the reverse strand, counting down.
GGAGCAGGATTGCAGCAAGGTCTAGCAAACGGACTGACATGCCCCAGGTCACAAATGATAGCTCTAATGAGGAGATCAACCAGTACACATGTTGTTTCTTATTATATGCCCTGTTAGGAGTCTTATTCTCGAACACTTCTGATGTGGCCAAGCTTTACTCGATGTCAATACTAGAGGACCTGGGCCTATTATGTTTATGACATTGGCGTAGTTTCTAGATATCTTGATCGTTGCTTGCAAGGCACAGGGTACATGTGTGGTGCATGAAGGGTTCTCATTATAGGTATCTCTCAATTCTTTTCCATGCTTAAGCCGTATTTGATTGCTTTAAGACTTATGTTATCTTTGTTAACAGGCATGGGGTGTTGAGCTAGGTCTATTTGAGGGTTGGACCTTGAGGATGATGTTGAGGACAACTACCTCTATTTCGTAGATGGAGCATAGTGACTTGTGAGGAGCCTTTGTTGTTGCCAGTCATGCTTGCTTGAACACGACTACTCTGAACTAGGTACTTCTCCTACCCAAATCAAATTATGTGAGTTATAATTATTTTTTGATTACCTGGTCTTATATTCATAATAATTGTATTACAATTATGCCTTGATTGGAGGAGTGTCATGGAGATGTGGTAACTAAAGGTATTAGAGATAGAGGTCATTTCTTATGGCCATCGTCTGATGGTGGGGCCCTCCATTTGATAGTAGTACCTAGGAGAGTGCATCTTTTGCTAGCGTGAGGACTTGGATGGGCAACCTATCCCATAGTGCCCGCCCATGAGTCTGTTTTCGGTGAGGGACCTTGAGGGGGCGGATCTCGCTGCAACAATGTGCTACATACCAGAGGAGTAACTATCTTTTGCCAATACTCTATATAGATCCTAGATAGTTAGAGCATGAGTAAGAAGCCTCCCTTTGTCGGACGAAGTTATTCGGGGCACTACTACTCAGACTACCTAATGATTTGCTGCTCTTGCTTCTGCATCTGGCACTACTATTACTCGAAGGTACAAATGGGCATGTGGATTGACTTCAGGAAGTATAGAGCCTATAGTGGCAGGTGATTTGACTTCCATGCTAGACAATCTAATGAAATCATGGATTGTTTCATTGACTCAGTCCATGATGTCGCTGCAGATCACTTAGTCAATTTGTACGTTTAAGTCAGCCAAGACCACTCATATAACTATTTTCTTCTTTGTCCTTTTATACCTTGATTATGATGTCAGTTTTGTTTCTACACTTCTCTTTTCTTTTCTATAAATTCCTTGTGTGTAAGTGGAGGATATGGTTGATCTAATTGCGGTCCTTAATAGGGTTGCAATACAATAGACACACTCTATGTAGGTTAGTGAAAAAAAGTATGTATTCATATTTATGATTTGTGTGATGTGTGTTTTATGTCCTACTTACCCTGATCCTTTAGTTTTTGTAAGAGATGATCTAATGCCTGAACTGTAAGATCAAATAGAATAATTAGAGTCTGGTAGAGGCAGAGGCAGAGATTGAGAGCTTAGCTCAGGCGACTGTAAAGCACATGTATGTGCCAATGAACAATGAAGCTAAAAACTTTGAGGTGACTTCTTTTAGAAGTGGAGATAGCTAAGTTATGGAGATCCCCCCTTTTTAGCTTTTAGGACATTTTTTCCTCTTTTCCATTTTGGTATAGTACATTCAGTTGATATTTGGCATAGTCGTATTGTTCATTGGTTTATTTGAGAACCCTTATTTTTTGACTTTATAGGGTAAACTAAGGCAACAATGTTTCCATTCTTTGGTCAAACTCTGATACTTCAACTTTTTAATGCACATACACAATTTTAGTCTTTAATTGTAGTTTATGAATGCGCATTGTCATTTTTCCATACATATACTTTTTAGAATAGGTATGACATGTCAATTTTAAGCTTAAAGTGTAAAGGAAAAGTTGCCCAATCTCTTCATAGAAGCTAAGGAGTGTACAACCTTGATGAGGTTTGTCTAACCCAGTTGAAGGGCTACATGGTCTTGGCCAGAGGCTGTACAGACCTCATCAAAGGGTATACAAACCTACTAACCTTTTCTTCTTCTATAAATACTCACTTTACACTAGCTCTTCACACCCACTACTTTTAGATCCCAAACCATGTCAAGAGCATTTCTAAGTTCTCTTTCTCCCTAGACCTAGTTTGATGTACTGTGGGCAGGTCTTTAAGCTCTTTGCCACCTCTTTTCTATCTGCCTTGACACTCACTTTTTACGGGTAGCCTGTGACTTATAGGATCCAACTACCCATACTTTTCATTTTAGAGATGTGGAGATATGCCCTATGTTAGAGGAGTTTTGTAACATCCTCAACCCAAATCATATACATTTTGATTATGTTATATTTAAATATATGCATTAGATAAATGATTGTTTAGACATATAAATTAGATAAGCACAACAATGACACTTGCACCATTGCATTTGGGACACTTGAACGTATATATAATGTTTGTATAGTTGCATAAAAAATTATATTATGTTGTGTGCATGTTATAGCATCATAAATAATGGTGTTATATAGCATATTTAAAAGTATAAGGAGCATCTAGGGACTAGGAGATGGATGAAAGTGCTTAAGGAGTGAAGAAGGACGAAAAGAGGAAAAGTGAACTTCCAACCAATAGAAATGCAACACCATGACTTTGTCTTGTTACAATAGGTTTACAAGTGGAATTTTTGACCTTTTAGGATCATAATATAGAGCTTAGATGTGAGTTACAGTAGAAGAAAGAGAGAGCTAAGGAAGAAAGAAAGGAAGAAAGGAAGGAAGAAGAAGAAGAAGAAGAAGAAAAAAAAGAAGAAGAAGAAGAAGAAGAAAAGGGAGAAGAGTGAGCTGCCTAAGAAGGAATCCTATGGTTTTTTGGTTTTGGAAAACTATGTAAGCTAATTTATCTTCTCCTCACATGAAATTAACCCCTCATGACATGTTAATCATGCATGGTTAGTGAGAATTATGGAGTATTTGAGGTAGAACTCTTGGATGGAAGTTGAAATTCATGAGAACAAGAGCTAATTGTGTTGGTTTTGTTGTTAGAGCAGAAATTTCTACCCACAATTTCATAATCCTAGAATTAGGGAAACTGAAAACTATGAGAGTTGTAGCTTTATGCCCTATATAAATGCATATGAAACAGTTTTTCTTGATTTGGTGTGTGTGAGGAGTTATGGCTCCTTCATTAGGGCTGGTTCACAACCAACCGAAATCACCTAAGTCTTTCAATTTTCTTATATTTTGATGATCTTAGGTTCTGATTTTGACAAAGTGTAAAACATTAAATTTATAGTGTTATATGCTCTCTAGATATCTGTAAAGCAGTTTTGATTGATGTGTTGTGTGGAAAGAGATATGGTTCATTGATTGACTGACCCTGTACCCGGATGAAACCTCATCAGTATTTTAATTTTGTTTTCCAAGAATTTGATGGTCATAGATTCAGAATTTGGTAATGTGTAAAACTTGAAAGTTGTATATTTATATATTATCTACATTCTTGTAAAATATTTTTGCCAAATTTAACATGGTTGTTGAGATATTTCCCCTTTATTATGACTAATTGTCAACATGGTGAAAACCTACTCACCCTGAGATTGGTCATTTGTTTTGGTGAATATATAGACTGAATTAGACAATAATTAAAACATGAAAAATGTTCCTTTATGTGTTCTATAAATTCTGGTAAATCTTTTTTGGGATTGGATTCATGAGATTTGGGGTATATCTAATAATGTAAGACCTACTCAGGCTGAGATGACATTGAAATAGGGCAAATTCATAAAACTGACCATAAATTATATAGTCTATATTTTGGACTGAATTTTGGATATGGTGTACCCATATATGTCTAGTTTAACTGAAGAAAAAGAATCAGCCATTTGGATTTGTGAGTTAAAAGTAATTCTAGAAATAATCTATCAAGTTCATGATATTTTACTATAACATATTTTTATAACAAAATGAAAATCTTATTTTACCATCATGGATTGATTGTGTGTTGAATAGGTCCTTGAGGCATTGAAGATAATAATGGTAATAAGCCGGGACCATCCATGGCCTAATAACCTTGAAGGAAGGGGTAACTAAATAGCTACTAGTACTATACGTGTGATTGATGCCATGAATAAATACTCAATGGAATGAAATGTTGTTTAATGGGATGATATTGATGAATACATTGATGAAAAGATGGTTATGCTCTTGATTTATTTATTTCTGAGACGTTGATAAATTATGACTTGGGAATGAGAGTATGTGGTGATATGAGCTGTCAAAGTTATGGGTATTGTTATTAGTCTCTATATTGCTAAAATTTTATTGGATTTATATTTGATTTACTGAAAGACTAATATTTGATGTTGTTGGGAAAACAACAATATTCATAGCCTGTGTGGCAATGGTATATAATAGCCTGTGTGGCAATAATATTCAACAGCCTGTGTGGCAATAATATATAATAACCTGTGTGGCAATAACATTCAACAGCCTATATGACAATAGTATATAGCAGCTTGTGTGGCAATAACATTCGATAGCCTGTGTGGAAATAATATTGATAGCCTATGTGGCAACCTAAAATGGAAGCCTTTGCGACAATGATATCTATTGCCTATGTGGCAGCACTTTATGACAGCATGTGTAACACTAACTTTTGATAGCCTGTGTGGCATTTAAGAGTAAAAACTCTTTAATTCATGTATGGATATGATAATGAGTTGTTTATATTTAAATGTTATTGTGTTATTTAAGATTGAATTATCATTATGCATTTACTTATTGAGTTTGCAAACTCACTCTTTTGCATTAAATTTTCTTTTAGGAGGAATAGACTAAAGATTGCATCCAGTTTGCATTTTGAAGTTGTTGTCTAGCAATCTAATAAAGGTTAGGCCAGTATGCAATCAATTAGTATTCTAGTTTGTTTAGCCATGTATGCTTTGTTGTAAATAGTTACTATGTTATGAAACAAGATACATAGTGTAAAGACAAAAAAAAAAATCATAATAATTAGCATAAGGTCTTTTAATGACAATGGATAAAATGAAAGGATTTTAATTATGTTTTGTCACTTTTGTATTCCATGTTTTATGAATAAGTTAATGCACCTACTTTAGGAATTATATTTAAATGGGATGTCACATTTTAGTGGTATCAGAACGGGTAAATGATTATGTAGAAGTGTAAAATGAATGTGATATATATGATATTTGCATTGTGTTAATACTTACATGCATTGGCATATAGGAGTATGGATGCACCTAATAGAGTTCATGCCAGCCTAGAGGTTAGAGATGAGTCTGTTGAGTCTATTTATGCTTGTGAGCATGTTTTGTAGAGAATCTTAAGATGTCAGGAAATATTTTAGCTGTGGGTGTAAAGCCAAATATCATGTAGTTTGCTGAGATGATGCAGAGATTTGCAGCACAAGCATATACAGGACTAGCCGTAGACAAGAATTGATAGATTGATGAAGTAAAAGGCAATTGACTTTGTTGGACTAGGATGGTTAATCCTAAGTCTAGAACCTCTTTTGATCTTGACAAAGAAGATTGATCATCACTAATATTTCAAATAAGTGTTGATTTTACAGAAATAAATAAATCTCTCAAAAATAAATGAAAGGAGTTGATAAACTCCAAAGTGACATGTAAATCACGATCGCGATCGCAATCGCAACCTAGGATTTGCTATCGCGACTCATGTTAAGGCATGCTAAAATTCAAGCAGACAAAATCGTGGAGCCATTCTCGACCACAACCTATGGAAAAGAAGAAGCATAAATTGTGACAAATGAATTCGCAGTGAATGTCACGCCCTAGTCGCGACAACAAATTTCAAAGTAACTCAAGAGGGAAGCACGTCCACAACTACAGCTTGACAAGTGTCCCATAAGACTGTTTGAAGTCAAATTTCGTGGAGGCATCTTGTTGGTAGCGATCGTGAATCCTGAGAAAGAAAGATGGCCACTTCGACAGATGGATTCGCGTCCTATGTCGCGTCCTGTACAAGAAAACTCGTGACCGCGACTTCTGAAAGTAGGTAAAAGACAATGATTATATTTTTCTAGTGAACTAATAAGAAGCTGCCATGTGGACTAGCTGTTAGACACAAACGGGGTTTCCCTTAAGGAATTTGGATTTCGCGACCGCGAAATGGCAGTAGCGACCGCAATTTCATCCTAACAATCATTTAATGCAGAATTTGTCTAGCATGTCTCAAAGATTTGATGAGCTATGATATGCAACGTCTCTTTGGTGGAGTTTAGCTATAAATACACCACCAAATAGCCATGAATAAGGTTGCTATGGAATTTATTACAAGTGATTAAAGCTCTCAACCTTTGCTACTAATTTCCTTCATTTTCTTTATGAAATTGTAATTGTTAGGTGTGAGCATTAAACACTAAGTTGTAAGGTTGTAGTGTTAGCCTGTAAAAACACTTCAAAAAAGGTTTAAGTGTGAGCCTAGTGAAACAATTGAGTGAGGTTGTGTGTTAGCCTAAAAACACATTGTTGTAAGGTTGTGTGTGAGCCATCAAAACATAAGTTGTACAAGTTGGGTGTGAGCTTGAAAACACCTTGAGATAGTGAAATACCCAATTAGTTAATTAGGGAGTGGATGTAGGGTCAATTATACCTGAACCACTATAAATCAGTTGTTTCCATTTTACTCTTTCTTCTTCCCCTTTTCTTTATTGTTGAAATTTTTATACACCAATTCAATCCCCCTTCTTGGTACCTAGGGATAACAAGTGGTATCAGAGTAAGGTTTTCACAAATCAGACCTTCATTGGGTGAAACAAAATCATGACATAAGAAGTAAACCACTAACAACTAAGGCCATATTCTGATGGAACTGACTATACTCATTGGAAGTATAGGATGAAGATCTATCTTGACACATATGTGGTGGACCTTTGGGATGTGGCAATCAAGGAATGGAATTCTCCTACAAGAGTTGTGGACGACAATGAAGAATTAATCCCAATAGATGAATGGGTTGAAGCTCACCGGAAGTCAAATGGTAATAACAAGAGGGCTATGGCCATTCTCATAAGCTCACTTTCGAAAGAAGAGATTGGGAGAGTGCAACATTGTCAAACTGCACATGCCATATGAAAGACTCTAGAGAACTATCATGAAGACACAACCTTAGTCAAGTCAAGCCGTTTGGAGATGTATGTCATCGAATGGGAACTCTTCATGATGAAGGACAATGAAAACATCATAGAAATGACCAATCACCTCTTGTCCATCATCACCAATATGAAGAAGTTTGGAAGAGCACTTACCAATTATGAGGTAAACACTAAAATCCTTAAAACTCTTCCTCTTGGCAAATTTAGGGCTATGGTGTGCAGCATTCAAGAGTCCAATCTAGAGATTGAAAAGGTCCCAACCGATGTGCTCATTGGCAAGCTCTTGACTCATGAGTTGGCCATTCAAAAAGGTGAGCAAATGAAGAAGCAAAGCGCCAAGGTTAGAAACCAGAAAAAAGAACCATGGGTCTCAAAGCTTCAACAAGGGAGAAAGAAGTAGACACATCCTCAAGTGAAGAGGATAGTGACAAAGAAGGAGAAGAACTAGCCATACTCTTAAGGAGAACCAAGGAGTTGATAAGGAGGAGAAAAGAGAGAAGAGTTTTCAAGAAATTAGCCCAAAGTCCAAAAGAGAGAACAAATGATGTCACATGCTATGAATATGGCAAACAAGGGCACATGAAGCATGAGTGTCCCAAGTTGAAGAAGAAGAAAAGATGGGACAAAGAAAAGAAGAAAAGTTTCTCCGCCACTTGGGATGATGACTCAAGTGAAAAAGAGGAAAAAGGAGAGGTGGCCAACATATGCTTCATGGCACTAGGGGACTCCTCACAAGAGGTAAGTACATCCTCCCACTCTAATTCTGATTATGAGGTAGATGATATAGATGAAGAGCTATTGGAAGCTCTAACTATGAAGTGTGACAAGTATAAGTTACAAGTCAAAACCTATAGGAAGAAATGCTCCAAACTAGAAGATGAGTACAAGTCTCTAAATGAGCTTGTGAATGAATTGAGGGCTTCTAATGAAGAACTTAAGAAATTTGTTAAAAATTTATCAACATTATCTTCTTCCTTAGCCTCACTTAGAAAGGAGAATGACTCACTCAAGGGGGAAGTCATTGAGCTTAGAAGCTTAATCTTTAAATTCCATAAAGGAAAAGAGCTTTAGACACTCTTATTGTGTCACAAAGACCACCTTTAATTAGGGATGGTCTAGATTTTAATAGAGCTTCATCATCTTTCACAACTACATTTGTTAGAGCTTCACAATCTCAAACCTCAAGCATTGAAGCAATTAGGAAGAAAAGTGCTCATAGCACTAAGCCTTCTAAGTCTAAGGGCAAAGGAAAGGCTCCCCAAGGCTCTAAAGCTAAGACTCAAAGAGCTAATCATGCTTACATGTATACTAAAAGGCATAATCATCCTCATAGAAAACCCTCTACCTCTACTCATCATATGTGTCTATGCATGCACTCACATGATCATGGTATGAGAAAGTTTTCTACTCAAACTAAATTCATACATAGGAGAAAGATTAACAAGTCTAATCTCCAATGCCACTATTGTATAAAATATGGGCATGTCAATATACATTGCTTTCTTAGGAAGGCTCACCTCAAGTTAGAGGATCCTTCAATCATTAACCCCCTAGGACCCAAGTATGCTTGGGTACTAAAGAAAAAGTGATTGACTCTTATTTTCTAGGGAAATATGACTACCACCAAAGCAAGTAATTGGCATGTGGATAGTGGTTGCTTAAAGCATATAATCAGAAATAGAAGACTATTCACATCACTCAAGGAGAAAGAAGGTGGAGATGTCACATTTGGTAACAATGCCAAGGGTAAGGTAATTGGCATTGGTACCATAAGTAAGGATGGTTGTTCATTTATTGATAAAGTTTTACTTGTTAGTGGCTTACAACACAACTTGTTAAGTGTAAGTCAATTGTGTGACAAAGGTAACAAAGTCACCTTTGATCATAAGGAATGCTGAGTCATCACTCTATTGGATGATAAGGTCATTTTCAAGGGTGAAAGGAAAGGCACTACCTATTCAATTGACTTAGACAATTTGGCTAACCAATCTTTTAAGTGTCTTAAGTCTTTGAGCGATGAAGCTTGGTTATGGCATAGAAGGCTTGGTCATGCAAGCATGGATCTTCTTCAAAGTCTATCCAAAGGAGAATTAGTGGAAGGACTTCCCAAATTAAATTACTCTAAAGACAAGACATGTGGTCCATGTCAATTGGGGAAGTAACACCATGCCTCCTATAAAGCCAAAAATGTTGTAAGTACATCTATACCTTTTCAACTTATCCATACGGATTTAATAGGACCAACTAGACGTGCTAGCTTAGGTGGAAAGCACTATGCATTAGTCCTTGTGAATGACTACTCTAGGTTTACTTGGCTAGCTCATAAAAATGATTCTTTTGATGCTTTCAAAAGTTTTGCAAAAAGGGTTCAAAATGCAAAGGGTTACTTCATTTCCTCTATTAGAAGTGACCATGGAAAGGAATTTCAAAATGAATTATTTGAAAATTACTATTTGGAAAATGAAGTTTTTCATAATTTTTCAACTCCTAGAACACCACAACAAAATGGTGTTGTAGAAAGAAAAAATAGAACTTTGGTAGAAATGGCGAGGACCATGATCAATGAGTATTCTTTATCAAATTACTTTTGGGCCGATGCCATTAATACCTCATGTTAGATTGCAAATAGAGTTTTCAAAAGACTCATTCTCAATAAAACCTTTTATGAGCTTTGGAATGGTAGAAAACCCAAAATTGCATACCTAAGAGTATTTGGATGCAAGTGCTATATTTTAAACACCAAGGATAATCTTGGGAAATTTGATTCCAAAACCAATAAGGGAATCTTCTTAGAATATTCCACCTCAAGTAAGAAATATAGAGTCTTTAACAAAAGTACAATGGTAGTTAAAGAGTCTATGAATGTTGTTTTTGATGAATCTAGTAAACTTAATCTTAGGAACGGTAGTTTTGTTGATGATCTTGTAGATAATCTTGAAAAACTGGAATTGAAAGATACTACAAGAAGAGATGATAAAGAATCATCAAGGTTGGAAGAAGAACCACAACATTAATAAGAAGAAGAGCTAAGACAAGATCTACCCAAAGATTGGAGATTCTCCAAGTATCACCCCAAGTTTGGAAGGATTCTTACCAACTATGAGGTAAATATTAAAATCCTTAAATCTCTTCCATTAGATAAATTTGGTGCAAGAGTATGCAACATTCATCAGTCTAATCCAGAGATTAAGAAAGTACCAACAGATGCCCTCATTGGTAAGCTTCTCACTCATGAGATGGTTCTCAATAAAGATGAAGATATGAAGAAGTTAAAAGGACAAAGACATAAAGAGGAGAAGAAAGCTCTAACCTTTAAAGCTCAAGAAGATTATTCAAGCTCAGATGAGTCAAATGAAAGTGATAAAGAAGAAAAAGAGCTTGCCAAAATATCAAAAAGGGCCAAAGAGTTAATGAAAAGGAGAAGTGAAAGAAGAATCCAAAGAAAGTCATCTTCCTATCATCATAAGGAAAAGAAGAAGACCTTTAAGGCTACTTGGGATGATGATTCAAGTGATGAAGATGAAGATGGAGACGAAGTAGCAAACTTTTGCTTCATGGCTCAAGAGAAATCCTCTAAAGAGGTAAGTACTTCTCAACACTCTTATGATGATTATGATTCATTTGATGATATAGATGATGAGCTTTTAGAAGCTCTCACTTTGAAATGTAACAAATATAAGTCACAAATGAAAACTTACAAGAAAAAATGTTCCAAGTTAGAGGATGAATTTAAATCCTTAAACAATCTTGTAAGTGAATTGAGGACTTCAAATGAAAAACTCAAAAAATCTTTAGAGAATCTTTCTAAGTCTTCATCCTCTCTTAACTCTTTTAGAAAGCAAAATGATTTTTTAAAGGAAAAAATTATAGAACTTAGAAACTCCATCTTTAAATTTCATAAGGGGAAGGAAGCTTTGGATACACTTATTGTATCACAAAGACCCTCTTTAATGGAGCCTCCTCATCTACTTCTTCACTCACTACATTCATTAGAGCATCAACATCTCAAACTCCAAGTATTGAAGTTAAAGGGAAGAGAGGTACTCATGGCACTAAGCTGCCTATGCCTAAGGGTAAAGGAAAGGCCCCTTAAGGCTCAAGAGCCAAGGCTTGAAGAGAAAATTATGCTCACATTTATAACAAGAAACATGCTCAAACACACAAACAAAAAAAATTCTCTTATGCTCTTAGTCACTCATGCACTGGCATGCATTCTCATCACTAAAGTATGAGAAGGACCCCCTACTCATACTATGGTTGTGCATAGGAGAAAGAATTATGAGACTAAGCTCCAATGCCATTATTGCATGAGATGTGGGAACATCAATGTATTTTGCCATATAAGGAAGGCACACCTCCAATTGGAAGACCCTTCTGAGACTAACCTCTGAGGACCCAAGTATGTTTGGGTACCAAAGCAAAGTGTTTGATATTATAGGATGAGGACTTCTTAACTAAATTCTCATCATGAAAAATCTAAAGGTGAATGAAGATTGCTAATGAAGAAAGGATAAATGTTTCAAATGGTTATTTGGTATCAAGCCATTGATACTAAACTTGTAATTTATGTCTTATCCTTTATGTTTTAACTTAATATATTTATGAATACATTTAGGGGGAGTTGTATTTCTTAATATATCTATGTGTTGACATGTTTGATTTGATTTGATTTGATTGATTGTATAATGAGTTGAATCAATTCATTTTGCATTTGAGGTTTTCTATATTTCAAATGTTCATATCAAAATCATATACTCTATACTAGGGTTATATAAAAATTCTTAAATTTCTAGCCCTAGATTATGTGTTCAAGCATCTTTTAAATGTTTGAATTATTTTACATTTATGTTTCATCCATTTATCTTCTTATGTAACAGATTGTGATCAATTGTGCAAAATTACTTATGTTTGCTATTCAAATTTGAGTTTGTACAATTAACAAGTTTGTGCTCATTCCTTATCATATTCCACGTTCTCTCTCTTATTCCCTCCCATTCCTCTCTTTTTTATCTTGACAAAGGGGGAGAGATAAGTGACTGAATATACAAAAAGAGAACATACAAAAAGAGGAGATAAAATTGACAATGATCTTATTAGAATAACTAAGGGAGAGTATGGATTGAGGTGCAGTATAGATTGAAGGGATGCAATTTCATACTTATGATTTGAATTACTTCACAATCATTCTCTTAGGAGCATGTATAATTGATTTTTTATCCTTTGCACATTCAATCTCGATTGTCAAAATCAAAAAAGGAGAGATTGTTGGACTAAGTTGTTCAAACCTAAGTCAAGACTTTATCTTGAAAATATAGATTGAAAGGTTCTAATATCAATTTTAAGTGTTGTTTTTGTAGATATTTAGATAGAATCTCATTAGGAGTTGAATAGAAGTGATTAGAAGCAAAAAACTCCAAGTATGAAAATCTACCTTCGAAATTAGCAACAACAAATTTTAAAGTGACCGTGAATTTTAAAAAAGAGTTGTTAAGATTTAAAAGTCACGATCACAAATTTTGGTAGCGACCACAAATTTCAAAAACAACATCTACATGATTAGACAGATGATTTCACGGTGACAATAGTGTCCGAAAAGGAAATTTACAATCGCGAATTTTAAGATTCATTAGAAAGACCCAACAACTAGTTTTTGAAGAGATCAAAGGTTTCATGCCATATGGACTAGTCGTTAGACACAATTCAAAATTAGCGAATGTGAATTCAATCTCGACCGTGAATTTTGTCTGACGAGCATTTAATGCAAGATATGCCTAGCACAACTTAGAGATTTAGGTATAGTTTATTTGTAACGTCTCTTTGGTGGTTATTGCCTATAAATACACCACCTAATGGACTTGAATAAAAGGGAAAAATCATTGATATGTGCCAAAACTCTTGCTAAATTAATTCTCAACTTTAACTTTTTATTTATTTATACATAGTTTGGTGTGAGTTTTAAACACTTGTATAGGTTTGAGTGTTAGCCTTGGAAAATACTTGTAAGGTTTGGTGTGAGCCTAAAACACTAGGTTTGAGAGTGAGCCTTAGAAAACTCTTGTATAGGTTTTAGTGTTAGCCTTGGAAAACACTTGTAAGGTTTGATGTCAGCCTAAATATTAAGTTGAGTGTGAGCTTGTAAAACACTAGTAATTGAGTGAAACACCCAATTAGTGAATTGGGGAGTGGATGTAAGGTTGGTTAATACCCGAACCACTATAAAACTCTTATGTTCATTCTTCTCATACTTTTCCTTTAATCTTTCATTTTTGTAAGCATCTTCCATAATCAAAAGTTCAAATCTACTACCAATTCAACCCCTCCTTCTTGGTGCACTAGGACCAACATAAACCTTTCACATTGTTGCAAATGTGAGATCTGCATCCAGTATCTAATGCATACTATTAAATGGATTTATAGGTAGATAAATTGACCTTTATAATAGGTAAACCTTAAGTAGTAACCAAAATGTCTCTTTTCTCTTTCATGTTGTCTAGATAGAGCTTGCAATTTCTCTTTTAATGAGCTAGATCATTGTTAAAATGGCATACACCATCCTTTAGAGGTTTAGACTTAGGGTTGGGCTTTGGCTTCTTTAAGTCCTCTGTAGCCTTTTTCTTTCCTATTCACTTCTTCTTCATACCTTTCCTCATATTGACCATTAGAACCTCTTTAGTGTTGTTCTTGACATTTAGCTCAACAGTATTGAACATCCTATGCAATTCAAAAACACTTTTCTCTATATTATGCATGTTATAGTTCATAATGAATGCATCATATGCATTAGGCAAGGATTGGAGAATGATGTCAGCAATCAACTTTTAGCTAATGGTAAGACCAAGTTTTTGCAAATGATCAAGATGAACCTTCATCTTTAGAACATGAGCACTAACTGTGCTATCAGCTTCTAACTTGCACCAGAGTAGAGCCTTAATGGTATTGAACCTTTCAATTCAAGCATTCTCTTAAAACATTTCCTTAAGATGGCCCACCATAGTATAAGCCTCCATTTCCATCAGTTGCTTATAAAGCTCTAATTCCATGCTAACAAGCATGAGGCAAGTGACATCTATTAAGTCATTAAGATGCTTAGTGTGAGCATCACATTAGGCTTGAAGAGCATTAGTTTTATGAGGACAAGTTGATCTAGGACATATTCCTTCCTTTCTTGCATGAGAACAATTCTCAAGTTTCTGTACCAGTTTAGAAAATTAGTCCTATTAAATTTATCATTCTCAAAGATTGATCGCAGTGATAAATTAGAGGTGTTGTTTGAAGCCATAATCTACAACAAAGATATATAGAGTGCACTTAACATTTTATTAAATATAAACTTCTATTAAATTTTATCAATTCAAAACCCTAACTGTAATTTTTTCATAATTTAGTGGGCGAAGATCCATATTTCAACTAATTCTAAGTAAGCTTTGTCTTATCACTTAAAATTTAGCTATTTAGGTAGGCAACACTTTACTAATTGCATCTTATGTAACTTTTGGATAACTATGGGATATTGACACCACATGTCCCAACTTATCCCATCTTATACCCTAAGTTCAAAAATGTTTTGGTAACCTAGTTATGCTTAAACATTTCAAACTTATAGATATCACCATTATCCATATTGTCTTGCTAAGATGGCTTAATATACTTTGCTTTGGTATAACCTATATTTATGGATCAAAGTCTTAACAAGTGTTTGAATTATGGTAGGCATTTTCATGACTTAATTTTTTTTAAAGGATTAAGTCGTTATCCTATAATGTATTAATATGTTGCATCTCATACATCTCATGTATTGCATTATAAACATCCTTACATAATAATAATAAAAATAGACATGTCATAGCATAGCCCTTAATCTAAATTGATCCTCACAAGCCAATATGAAGACCAAAAAGTCAATCCCATGGGTAAATCTTTACCTCCATGAATTTGCCTAGGTTGCCATTAATGGTCGCCATGCCTTGAAGATCACCATTTTATGCAATGATAATTAATCATAACTTTAATAATAACATTTTATGCTTCAAGCCCATGCCAATGTTCTAAGTCTATGGAGAGAATCAATTTTCACTTAGTAATGTTGATGTCTTTTTTATCACCATAATGAGTTTTGAGAGCTACAAAAACACATGTGCCAATAGAATAAAGTTATTCCAAAAGAAATACAGCTGCCCATATATGAAGATGCTCTATGGGATTTTCTTCCCTTTGATCTCAAGATGGAACATGATTCTCTAGTTTGATTCATGGCAAAAATAACGATCCACTATCTTTGTGCTACTCTAAGTAGTGACCGTGACTTGGGAGTCTCAACTATAACCTTTGCAATTTATTAGAGGGTACCAATGGCTAGTTTTTTTTTAAAGAATTAATGCCAGCATGCCACATGTCACTTGCAATTAGTTATATTTGAAGATCATGACCATGAAATAGCAAAATCTAGAGTGAAAGTAGATAAAAAATGTGATTCCTTATCTAGTCTATGACTAGCCTTTAATAAGCATTTAATACAGGATTTGCCATCACACTTTGGCGATTTGTGTATAGTTTTTATTTCAATAGCTCTTTAATGGTTGGAACTTACAAATAGACCATTAAGTGGTTTTGAATGCAAGATGATATCCATTGATTGTGACCAAACTCTTACATTTTAATTTCTTAACATTTTAACTCATTCAAATCTTTATAGTTGAGTTGTTGAAGGATAAGTGTGAGCCTTAAATAAAAGATTTTTAAAGTGAGACTAAGTAATAAAACTCTTATGTAAGATTGTGTGTAAGCCAAAAAAAATCACAATTATAAAGGTTTTAGTGTGAGCTATAAGAAAACACTTATAAGTTTGATGTAAGTTTGTAAAACACCATTGAGAGTTAGTGAAATACCCAATTAAGGATTTGAGGAGTGGACATAAGGTTTATTAACACATGAACCATTATAAATTGCTCATGTTGATTCCTTTATTACCCTTTCTCCAATCTTTAATTTGCTCAACTCCTTTTAAAAGTTTAAATTTGCCACCAAATATGCTCTCTATCTTGTTGCACAAGGGCCAACACATATCACACCATCATATAACCATATTCTAACTTCATTATTTTGATAGGGGAGGTAAAGATTGTTTAATGTATATGGTTATAATGAAAAATATGGGTGAAAGAAGAGAAGGCCATTAATGTTTGGATTTATTGAATAAACACAGTAGAAAAGAATCCAACAAAGGCTACATGCAATTCGATTAAATCGAAAGAGAAGGATATGAATCTTACCAATCCGTGTAAAAGGTGACAGTTCTATTGGAAGGCTAAGAGAGGTTTTACACTAGTAAGACCCTACCTCGAGCTTGAAGTCAAATCAAGCATCACCAAAGGATGATCGTCCCCTGCAGGTATCCATATTAATAGGTTACCACCAAAATGTAGGATGTGCCAACACTAGGGTTTTTCTCTCTCTCCTTTTTATGTTTTTTGAAGAAAAATGTGAACATGCTTTTCATACAAAAAACTCTAAACAAGTGTGTGTGTGTGTGTGTATAGATATCTTAACCATTAAGATATTTATGCTAGTTATGTATCTAAAAGATAGAAGTTAGATAATATCCTATTTTGTTTTAACTTCTAAAATGAAATAAATATTAAAATAATTTAAGTAATATCTCTAATTATCTTAATTATAAATATAGAGCACAGTAGACCAAATTTTGCTCAACCTTATAGGTTCACATAATTTTAGTAGTGGCCTAAAATCTATTTTCGACCTATAAGTTATAAGTAGCCTTTAGTAAGACTTTATGACTACCTAAATTATGTGAAGGTCAATAATTTTGTCAAACTTATTTCACAAATAGTATTATAATCCTTTTGTCACATTATATCTCAATTAAATATAAGGCATGGATCATGTCATCCTTATATAGTTAAATTCTTTCTTGATCTCCTAATAGACTATAGTAAAATGATATTGATAACCTTTATCAATTTATTACCGCATGGCCATGCAATCTCTGTAGTATAACTTATCAAAGGGCCTATAGATATATTTCTCATAAAAATATATGATGGACAAATTTTTTCTCAATCACTCATATTTCTCTATATGATTTACTTCATGTCCAATATTAGTTTGTATGATCATTTAATTAAAGATAATGTTAGACTATATCAAAACATGAAATTCATCATATTGGAATCTACGGTGATTTTCAGGTTGAGGATTAAGTTAATACTACTGCATGAGAATCACTCATGACTATTATTCCATGTAGTGTTCTCATAATAGGTCGGTCAACTACAATGTTTCTTAAACATGTATCCTTGTGTTTCACATAATATCACATATTCATGACTTGTAAAAGATAGTCATCAATCAAATATACACTAGTTTTCATTCATTGTTATCCCAATAATAATGACCGATCAAGGACAATTTAGAATAGAATTCTTTACACATAAAGGTTTTAATATCAAGTCAAATATTTGATGACATTAGGTAGAATTAACTATTCATGGAATTTATTATTTAGCTATAAATAAAAGATATATTTAATAAATTGCATCCATGACATTATTAAAAAAAAAAAAATCCATTACAAGCATTAGCCTAGGGCACATAACTAACAATTGATGCTTAAAAATGCCATTAATATTCATGAAGGAGTATTTCTAAAAGCTCAAAGTGGTTGACATAGGACAATAGAAATTAAGGTGTGGATTGTTAGACTAGTTTGATTTAACCTAAGTCATGAACCTTTTTTGATCTTGCAATAGAGATTGATCAATTCTAATACCCTCATTAAGTTTTGTTTTGCAGATTTTAAGCTGGATTTTCCATTAAAAGTTTGATGGATTTCAAATTCTCCAATAATGCAAAAATAATCCAAATTCGTAGTGAGTGTATTATAAATTGCGACTGGAATTAGTTATAAAGAAAGATGAAGCTAGGTTAGAGGAATTCGTTGACAACTTCGCTACCGTGATACACCCAAAGTTCGCAAAGCCTTAGTCACATAAGAATTCACAGCGTGTGTCACGCCTGAGTCACGACCGCGACTTTCATAGTGACAAAGGAGGGAACCAAAGCGACAACCACAGCTTGCCAAGTGTCCCAAGTGTCCGTTGAAGATAAAAAATTGCGAGGGAAAAAGTTTATTTGCGACTCCAATTCAAGAAATCAAAGTTT
Source organism: Omphalea diandra (assembly GCA_949677035.1). Classification (NCBI taxonomy): domain Eukaryota; kingdom Viridiplantae; phylum Streptophyta; class Magnoliopsida; order Malpighiales; family Euphorbiaceae; genus Omphalea; species Omphalea diandra. Next base: position 32,438 of record CATIWR010065186.1, on the reverse strand, counting down.
TCTCTTTAAATAGAGGAATCTGCGATCTCAGTTGCGCCCAAGGCATTGATATCTTGTGACCTAGACTTTTGAGAATGGTTAGAACACAATGACTATATTTTCCTAGATGACCAACAAAAAGCTAACACATGGACTAGTCGTTAGACATAAACGGTGTTTTTAGCCAAAATTTTTTGCTCCACAATGGAAATTGAAAATTCGTAACCATGAAAAGGTAGTAGCGACCGCTATGTTAGCCTCACCAGCATTTTAATGTTGAATCTGCTTAGCACATCTTGGAGATTTGTTAATGGTTTTAGTCTAACGTTGCTTTGATGGATATGAGCTATAAATACTCCACCAAATAGATGTAAATGTAAGAGAATTCATCAATTTGTAACTATACTCTTGCTAATTTGCTACTCATTCTTTCCATTCTTATTTATGCTTTAGTGATTGTTTGGTGTGAGTAATAAACACCATTATAAGAGGTTTTAGTGTGAGCCTTGAAAACACTTGTGAGAGGTTTTAGTGTGAGCCTTGAAAACACTTGTAAGAGGTTTTTGTGTGAGCCTAGAAAACACAAGTTGTAAAAGTTTGGTGTGAGCTTGGAAACACTTATTGGGTTAAGTGAAACACTAAATTATAGAGAATTAGGGAGTGGACGTAGGGTTCGTTAACACCCGAACAACTATAAACACTTGTTTCAATTTCTCTCTTCTTCTACTCAACTTCTTAAACACCTTATCCCTCATTTTATTTTTAATTGAACACCAATTCAATGCACCTTCTTGGTGCCTAGGCCAACAAGTGGTATCAAAGCCAAGTATCATAAACAAACCTTAATTGGGTGAGCAAAGATCATGGCACAAGAGGGAATCCATTCACACCTCAAACCCTACTTTGATGGATTTGACTATACTCATTGGAAGTATAAGATGGAGATTTATCTTCATACAGATGTATTGGATCTTTGGGATATTGTAGTCAAAGAATGGAAGCCACCTCCAAAGTAGTGGGTGGAAATGAAGAACTCATTCCAAGAGAAGAATGGTTTGAAATCTATAAAAGATCAAATGGCAAGAATAAAAGACCCATGACAATTCTTTTATGCTCTCTCTCAAAGGAAGAGATTAAAAGAGTACAACACTGCCAAACATCTCATGCCATATGAAATACCCTATAAAACTATCATAAGGGCACAACACTTGTGAAACCAAGTAGGTTAGAAATGTATGTGGCAGAATCAGAGCTCTTCATGATGAAATACCATGAAAGCATCACCGAAATGACAAATATACTCATTTCTATTATCACAAACATAAAGAAATTTAGAAGGACTCTCACCAACTATGAGGTAAATACTAAAATCCTTAAAACTCTTCAATTATATAAATTTGGTGCAAGAGTATGTAGCATTCAATAGTCCAATCTGGAGATTGGGAAGGTTCCTACGGATGTTTTAATAAGCAAACTCTTAACTCATGAGTTAGCCTTAAAAAAGGATGAGAAAATGAAGAAATTAAGGGGCCAATGAGAAAAATCAAAAAAACTTGAAAGAAAAACCTTGGCACTTAAATCTTCAACCAAAGAGAAGGAAGTGGAAACTACCTCAAGTGACCATAGAAAGGAATTTCAAAATGAGTCTTTTGAAACTTATTGTTTAGAGAATGAAGTTTTTCATAACTTTTCAACTCCTAAAATACCACAACAAAATATATTATAGAGAGGAAAAATAGAACACTAGTAGAAATGGCTAGAACCATGCTCAATGACTATTCTTTATCGAATTACTTTTGGGTCGAAGCCATTAATACTTCATGTTATATTATAGTTAAAAGGTATATTCTCATAAAATATCTTATGATCTATGGAATGGTAGAAAACCCAAGATATCATACCTAAGAGTATTTGGATGCAAGTGTTATATGTTGAATCCTAAGGACAATCTTAGGAAATTTGACTCTAAGACTAATGAAGGTATATTTTTAGGTTATTCCACCTCTAGCAAGGCTTATAGAGTCTTTAATAAGAGTTCTATGGTAGTTGAAGAGTCTATGAATGTTATTTTTTATGAGTCCAGTAAACTTGATCTTGGGAAATGTATTTTTGTTGGTGATCTTATAGGTGACCTTGAAAAATTAAAGTTAGAAGACACTACAAGAAAATAGGAGAAAGATAAGGAAAAAGGTAATCATCAAGAGTAGATGAGGAACCACAACATTAATAAGAAGTTGAGCCAAGTCAAGATCTACCCAAGGATTGAAGATTCTTCAAGGATCGTCCCAAAGATTTGATTACTAGTGATACCTCTAAGAGTGTAAATACTAGATCTCAACTTAATATTTTAGATAATAATCTTGCTTTTATTTCTCAACTTTAGCCTAAATCCATTGATGAGGCTCTTGATCATGAAAGTTAGGTGATTTCCATGTAAGAAAAACTCAACCAATTTGAGAGAAACAAGGAATGAGAACTTGTCCCTAGGCCTAAGGAACACCCAATTATTGGTTGTAAATGGGTTTTAGGAACAAGTTAGATGAGCAAGGTTTTATCACTAAGAATAAAGCTATATTGGTTGTTATGGGTTATAACTAAGAGGAAGGCATAGATTATGATGAAACATTTGCCCCTATTGCAAGAATAGAGGCCATTAGGATTCTTTTAGCCTTTGTATGTCATATGAATTTTAAACTCTTTCAAATGGATGTAAAAAGTGCATTTTTAAATAGAATAATTGAGGGGGAAGTTTATGTTGAACAACCTCCTGGTTTTGAGTCTCATAATTTTCCTAATCATGTTTTTAAATTGAATAGTGCCATGTATGGATTAAAACAAGCTCCAAGAGCTTGGTATTAAAGGCTTAGTTCATTTCTTTTGAAAAAGGAAAGGTGGACACTACATTATTTGTTAAAAGGCATAAGCATGATACACTTATTTTACAAATTTATGTTGATGATATCATTTTTGGTGCTACTAATGAATCTCTTTGTGAGGATTTTTCTAAGTGTATGACTACGAAATTCGAGATGAGCATGATGGGAGAGCTTAAGTTTTCTTTTTTTTTTTTTTTTATCTACAAATCAAGCAAACCAAAGAAGGTATCTTCATCAACTAAGCTAAATACACAAAAGACATACTTAAGAAATTTGGCATGGATGGATGCAAAGTGGCAAAAACACCCAGGAGTGGTACCATCAAATTGGACAAAGATGAATCGAGTAAGAGAGTTGATGAAAAGAGAAATCAAGGTATGATCAAGTCTCTACTTTATCTTACTGCTTGAAGACCTAACATTACGTTTAATGTATGTATGTGTGCTAGATTTCAATCCTGTCCTAAAGAATCACATTTAAATATTGTAACAAGGATTTTTAAATATTTGCATGGCACATTACACTTAGGTTAATGGTATATTAGAGATTCATCTTTTAGTCTCGTAGGTTACTCGGATGCAGATTATGCTGGTAGTCTATTAGATAGAAAGAGTACTTCTAGAACTTGCCAATTTCAGGGAGAATGCTTAGTGTCTTGGTTTAACAAAAAGCAAGTTTCAATTACCTTATCCATCGTTGAAGCTCAGTATATAGCTACAAGTTATTGTTGCACCTAAGTGCTTTGGATGAAACAATAATTAAAAGATTACGACAAAGTTGTTGATCACATTCCTATCAAATGTGAAAAAACTAGTGTGATTAATCTCTTTAAGAATCTCATCCAATACTCTAGGAGCAAAGACATATATTTGGCACTATTTTCTTAGAGATCATATCCAAAATGGTGATGTTATGTTAGAATTTATAGACATAACTCATTAACTTGAAAATATTTTCACCAAAACTCTAAAAGAAAAAAGATTGAACTTCATTAAAAGAGAATTCAGAATGCTTAATGGAAGCTCCCTAAAGTGAAAAGCTTAATCATTATTTGATTGCTATACGTTTGGTTGTATATGATATTTCTCATTGGATGTCTCTATAATAAGTGCAATTGTGCTCCTTTATGTTAACTTTCATAAATTTGCATCAATATATTAAGTGGATCACAGCTTGAAACGTTAAATTTTGTTTTTTCATTATTATTCTTCTTGCCTTGTAATTCGCGGTCGCTATCCTTAATTCTCGATTGCAAATTATAGGTTCATCTTACCCTGCTGACAACCATAAATTTGTGATCACGACTTTTGCTATCCACCATAAATTTTGTTAAAATTTAAATTTCTGACCGTTGTACGCTCCGGTTTCTAAGGATTTTTTGTCCGTTACTCACATTTTTCAGAAATAGCAGTTGCGGCTTTGAATTAGCTATCGCGATTTCTAGTAACTGCCACACATTAATTTAATTTGACTATTCACCGTTTCCAATTCTTCATTAATCTCATTCTAGTAATTTCTAACCATTTATACATCCTTTCTATGGCTATATAAACCCCTTAAATAATGATTTTTTTATCATTACACCCTACACCAAATCCTCTATCTTCTCTCATTGTCTTAAACCTTTCTAAATCCTTTAATTCTTGCCAATGGCTCTTAAGAAAGCTTCAAGAATAGAGAAGGGCCAGGCAGTAGCCTAACCTTCTGCACCACCAACCCTTCATCAAATGAAAGGGATTATGAAAGAGGAGAAGGATCGTTATAAAACCAGTGCCTCTAAAATCATCATTCCAAACAAAATTCCCTTTACCTTTCTTCTAGAATCTTTTAGGATCAACGACGAGATTCACGCACTTCTCTCAAACTTAGGATGGAACAAATTCATTTTTGGGGATGAACCCGGATATGAAGAGATAGTAAGAGAATTCATGTGTATGGTCACTCTTAGTCGCAAAGTCGAATCCCTCGCCAAACAATATGGGTTAGTTTTTCAAGCTTTTGGGGATCCTTATTTTATCACTTTTGAACAATTATCCAACATCTTTCATCTTCAAGTCGGAGATAACATTCCATTCATTATCTTCACACTTGATGTTATTTACTATAAATTTTGGTCTAAAATTTCCATCGAGACCAAGCATGATCCCAAAACTTATTTAGCCAAATACATCAAAACCCTTCCTTTTTTGTTACTTCATCGTATTATCACCTTTTCAATTAATGGTAGGGGTGATGGTAACAAAAAAGTATCTCAAAAGGACCTTATCTTTCTTTTTTATCTTGTGAAAAACAAACCTATCCAATCCGGTCACTACCTTGTGGATCAATTAATCCATATGAGCACAAAACCTAAGAGCTAATTTCTCCTTCCTTCCCATGTAACTACCATCTACAGATTTGTTGGTGCTCTTAATGAGGAAAATGAAAAATTCCTACTCTTTCCTTCCCAAAACTTTGTAGACCTCACTTATCTTATCAATGCCAAAGCCATTCACCCTGACTCTTATGCATATACCTTGGGGGCTCTTGGGGCAAAAAGGATGGAAACATCTTAAGCCTTCAAAAGAAAAAGACTTGTCATTGAAGAAGGAGCAATAGCAATCCCACCTCTTCAACCAAAATCTAAGTCTAAACTTTCTCTTGCCACCATCAACCAAAAGTTGGATAAGGTGATGCGGATGTCAAAAAGGAGATTTCTCCTTATTTCTAAGCTCCACAGTGATTTGGTGGACTTGCAAGAGAAGATAGGCGTTCCTCGTTACCATCTTCCCAATTTTACAGATTATGAGGATACACCGGAGGAGGAAGACAACTAAAAGGTTGAAGATGGAGACAAAGTTGAAGGAGGAGGCGATAATGAAGAACAAGATGATTATGGAGACGATGATGATTCTCCAATCTTCTAGATTAGGATTTCTTTGTATTTTTTCATTGTCTTTGCTGTAAAGTTGTTGATCCCACAACTTATATATAAATAAAAATGTTTGTTTTGCAATCCTTTGTCTCATCTATTATGTGATTGAATTTATTTTTATGTTGATTGCAACTCTTATGTTTATTGTCATTCTTATGATTCTATGCATTAATATTTGCTCCTTATGTTTACTTTATCTCATCTTTATGCATTTTATTTGCTCTTCTCCATTTACCCTCTTTTTGATATTGCCAAATTGGGAGAGAATTGTGTAGAGAAAATAATTTAGAAGAGAAAAGCATAAGTTAAGGGAGAGCATTATTTGTCACTCATACTTAAAATTTCACTTTGATAATTAACTAGAAATTTTATTAAGTATTCATTGAATCATTCACTATCCCAACTTCACAACTCATGCATCTATTTTCCCTTAAGATCAATCTAAGTTGTCAATATCAAAAAGGGGGAGATTGTTGGACTAGGTTGGTTTAACCTAAGTCATGAACCTTTTTTGATCTTGACAATGGAAATTGATCAGTACTAATATTTTCATTTAGTGTTGCTTTATAGATTATAAGTTAGTTTTTTCATTGGAAGTTTGATGAAATTCAAAATCTCCAACCTTGTAAAGTTCATCCAAATTCGCAGTGTGTATATTATAAATTACGACTGTGAATCAATCACAAGGATGGATGAAGCTAGGCCAGAGAAATTCGCGGGCAAATTCACCACTGCGACATAGCTGAAGGAAGTGAGCTTGAGTCAAAAGAATTCGAAGTGGGTATCACGTCTAGATTCGCGACCGCGACTTTCATAGTGACAAAGGAGGGGACCAAAGCCACAACCACAACATGCCAAGCGTCCTAGGTATCCGTTGAAGATCAAAAATTGCAAGGGAGAATATTTGGTAGCGATTGTGACTTATTATGTTATAGATTGCTCACGAAATGGAGGAATTCATGGTCTTAGTCGCACCAAATACTTAGTTAGCTTATGACCACGACTTTTGATAGTTGTTAGAATACAACGACTATATTTTCCTAGACAACCAATGGACAACTGACACATGGACTAGCCTTTAGACACAAACGAGGTTTTCTACCAAAATTTTCAGCTCCACAATGAAAATTGGAAATTAGCAACCGTAAAATGGTAGTAGGGACTGTGACCTTTGCCTGACAAGCATTTAATGCTAAATCTACCTAGCACATCTTAGCGAATTGTTGATAGTTTTAGAAAATGTCTCTTTGGTGGATATAAGTTATAAATACTCTGCCAAACTGATGTAAATGCAAGAGAATTCATTAATTAGTAACCAAACTCTTACTTATTTACTATTCAATCTTTCATTCTCATTTATGTATTGTTGATTGTTAGGTGTGAGTAATAAACGCCATTGTAAAAAGGTTGAAAGAGCCTAGAAACACCATTGTAAAGAGGTTGAAAGAGCTTAGAGTAAAAATTCTTGTGAGAGGTTTTAGTGTGAGCCTACAAAACACTTGTGAGAGGTTTTTATGTGAGCATAAAAAACACAAGGTGTAAGGTTTCTTGTGTGAGCCATAAACACAAGTTGTAAAAGTTTGGTGTGAGCTTGGAAACACTAGTTGAGTTGAGTAAAACATCCAATTGTAGAGAATTGAGGAGTGGACGTAGGGTTTGTCAACACCCGAACCACTCTAAACACTTGTGTTAATTTCTCTCTTCTCCTTCATAACTTTTTAAACACATTTATCTTTCATTTTAATTTTTAATCAACCATTAATTCAACCTCCCTTCTTGATGCCCTAGGCCAACATATTTGTTTAAATGCATTGTGATTAGATGCTTTCCTAGGGCCAGTAAATTATAATAATGAATAACTTAGTTAAAATATTAAAATTGAACCAATGATACTCGAAGGTTGGATCCCAATATTTGAGTGGTTTGGGGTGCCTAATGTCTTCCCTAGGTCGTATCCAATTTTCAAAACCAATCTATGATTGGGTGAAGACAAAACGAGTCTTTAAATTGACTTAGTTTAGGTTTAGATTTTGCATTCCCTAAACTCTTATCTCAAGTAAAGTCGAGTGGTGACTCCATACTTTTAAAGATAATATTATTGTATAAATCCTGGCTTGGTCCCTCAATGACCACCATTCTGACAAATGTGCTTTGAAACTCATGCAAGGCCTAAAGGATCCCCAGTTGATCCAAGACGTACCATTGTTTGGGGTTATCACCAATGTGAAAACCCCCGTTCTCTTGACCCCTCATTAATCAATAAAAGGATGGACTCGTAAGCAAGATTCCATAGGTTCAAGCAAAAATCATCGCAAGGCGCTCATAGTTTCAAAACTTTTAAGACATATAGAAAAAGTAAAAAGTAAGAGTCTTGTTAGATTAGATGTTGAAACTAAGTGAAATAAACTTACTTGATGTTAGGATCTACATTGAAATGATAGAAGAAATTTAATATGTTAGAAATTCAAGATAACAAGTTTATAGATGAGCTTATAAATACTACAAATAATAAAAAATAAATTTGGAGGATGAATGTGAAGATTCTAGTGGCAACACTTTTAATGATTGACTTGGTGAAAAATAAATTTGGAGGATGAACGTCATGATTCTAATGGGAACACTTTTATTGATTGACTTGGTGAAAAATAAATTCTACCAAATATAAAGTGCTTTCTTTCATGGCAAGAGACATGCCATATCTAATTTTGTATTTGAGTCAATTTTTAGCATAAGAGTCTTATGCTTGGTTCTTTACATAGCTTTTTAACTTCAAAGATTGTTAAAGTTCTTATTTGTGGACAAAATTAAATGCGAAGATCAAATATTCATAGAAGAGAGTATAAATGAATTTGAAACAATACAATCATGTGCAATTTTATATTTATTTCCTTATTTATTGTATTAATACTATTAATTTATATAATGTTTAACATATATTATTCTTTCTCTTTCCTCTAATCTAATTAATATTTTTTTTTCTTTTTGTTGTCATTCCTTTGTAGCAATATCAAGTTTGATTAAAGAACACTATTTTTTCAACATTGATGTTTAAGAGATAGAATATGATAATATTATTAATTTATACTCTGTGTATCATTTTTATATATTGTTTGTACTTTTGATTTACCCTATTTGTTTATCGCAAAACATATCTGAGGATGCTTATTTTCTATTCAAGTTGTGAAGAAGTTTTAATTAATTTAGTAAAATATAAATGTTCAAGAACCTGTTCGAAGTTAGATTACTAATATTTTAAAATTTAGGTGTTTAAAAAAAATTTTATTCCTGAATTTATTATTTAAATAGTGATTTATTTTTATTATATTTGAAATTTTAAAAATATATGCTATTTAATTTTTTTAAATATTGTTTTATGAATCTATTATGAAAGATAATTTTATTATTGATTTCCACTGAACCTTTAGTTTTTTATTCTTATTTTAATGATAGCAAATGCAAGATATATTAACTTTACTGATAAGTATTTGTGTATGATTTTGGCCCCTCAATGATTCATTCAAAAAGTTTCAAAAGACAAAAACTCCCAATTGGTGATTGAGATAGGAACAAAAATTATAAAGGGAAACAAAATAAAAGGAATAACAAACCCAAGTGGAAGAACCTTATGTAATATAAAAACATATTTGTTCATGATGAAGAAACACAAATATTTAGGTAGAAAGCTTGAACAATCTGCAAGCCATGCACACCCTAGTGAAACAACTCGTACAACCTAGATCAAGTCATACCAGGAAAGTGAAACAATCATGTGCAAAATTGAAATAAGTTTGTTTCTTGGGATCAAAAGTTAAATTTTCTAAGGCAAAAGGTTGGAACAAATTAACCAATGTAAAAATGCTTGGTGAAACAACCCCACACATTAACAAAACTTTGGGTGAGTTTGCTCAAAGATGGAATGACCTAAAAGCCTTAGAATGGACTATATTCATAGCACCATTCACTATGAACGAAACTTAAGATTTTAAATCAAAGAGTGGAATGGGTTAGAAACTCATGAACCATTTATTTGAATAGTCCCATTTAACGTGCCTAAAATTTAATTTGTACACACACTATAAAAAAATACCATATTGATGACAAAAATTCCATCGCTAATTTGGCCAAATCCGTCACTGAATTAGATTAGCGACAAAACTAAATTTGTCGCTATCATGCTCATTGCTAATCCAGTAGTGATAAATTTGAAAATCCGTTGCTAACTGAATGTTAGATTTTTAAGATTATATTTTTTAGCAACAAAATTATTTTTGTTGCAAATCCATCATTAATTTAGTGATTGACTAAATTTAGTTTTAAAATTATAAAAAATAAAAAATTTTCATCACTAATCTATCGCTAAATTTAATTTTCATTATAAAAAAATAAATATTCTTTATTAATTTATTTAATTAAAAATTAAAGTGAGTAAAATTAAATTTAATAATTCATCATATTAATGCTTTGATTTTCATACTTATAAATTATCAATTTATTGAACTTTAATGTTAATATATTATCAATTGTTTAAATCAAAATATTAATATATTATCGATTATAAAATGTGTAAATCATAAAAATTTTATATTAAAATATTAACAAGTATGATTATAGATAATAAAATGAAATTCAATAACTTTAAAATTACAAAATTTACAACTAAACATTTTCAATTAACAAAAAATTCACAATTACATATTTTCAATTAACAAAAAATTAACAATTACATATTTTTCAACTAATAAAATATTAGCAGTTACATATTTTCAATTAACATAACAATTAAAGGAGGGAGGATGGGGTGGTGGAGGTGACAAAGGAGAAGGCGAAGGGCAGCAGAGGAGGTTGAGGTGGGGTAAGGGAGGATAAGATAAAGGAAAGAAAGGAAGAAAGGAGAACATAATAGAGAAAGGAGAAAATAGAAATAAATGAAGAAAAAATGAAGAAAAAATGAAGAAAATAATGTGAAAAATGAAGGAAAAGAAACAAATAGGAGGTAAAAAATTTTAGCGATAGATTTTCCATCGCTAAATACAAATTTGATTACTAAATAATAAAAAAAATCAAAATTTTTATTTTAGAGCCAACAATTTTATTTTGGAGCTAAAAAATTAGTGATAAAAATGAAATTTGTTACTTATATTTTTCTACTTAAATAATTTTTGAATTTTTATTTGGAGCTAAAAAGTTAGTGATGAAAAATTTCATCGCTATTTCATTGATTATTATCACCTAAACTAATCACTAATTTTCTTACCTAAATAATTTTAAAATTTTTATTTTAAAGTAAAAAATTTAGTGACAATTTTTTTTGCTAATCCATCATTATTTAGCAATGCAATTAAATCAATCGCTAAATTTTCCCTCAAATAATTCTTAAATTTTCATTTTAGAGCAAAAAAATTAGTGATAGAAAATTTCATTGCTAATTTGTTGCTAAATTAATGATAGAATCAAATCTTTCACTAATTATGGTGATAGAATATTTTGTTGCTAAACCCTCACAGATAATTAGCTCTATCTTGGAGCTAGTTTTGATGACGAAATTAGCAATAGATTTCAAATAGGTTGTTAATTTAGTATTTTTGTCGCTATTTTTAAGGAAATTCATCGGTAATTAGCAATGAAAAATTTTCTTTGCTAATTGCATAAGTGTTCTGTTAATTTTTTATAGTGACAAAGAGTTGAAATAACTTAGAAAGTCTATAACGACTTAAGTGCATCATCTTATCCAAGATGAAGAAAAATCATGTTTTTAACACAACATATATGAACATAAACCAAAGGTGTAGGAAAAAGGTTTAAATGCCATCGTCAAGATAGAGAGAAATTGTGTGATAAATCTAGGTTGAATGTCACAAGAGAACCTTGATAAGTTCTAGAAGTTCAATGAAGAACCAAAAAAAAGACTCACTAATTTGTGAATCAAAATTTGTCATCATTTATGCCTTGTACATAGCTTATTTATTATATTAGATAACTTATGATCCTATTTTGAATAGAAAAAATAGTCCTAAACAACTTCCTAAATATGTTGCCAAAAGAAAAAGGAAAACTAGTTCCACATAAAATGGAAAAACTACTTTTAAGCTAACTAGAAAATAAAGTCTTAAACCAAACAGAAAAATTAATAACAATCCTAATAAGGAACTAAAACAAGTTCTCCTCTTCTAGAAACATTCAAAATGCATCAAACATGAAGGAAACAAGCCCCATTCCATAAGGGTTTTAGTAAATAATGTAATTTGGTCCAATCTTGATAGATTTTTTCCTTGCAAGCTTTAAGTTTGATCTTTACTCATGTAGGTAGCTTAATATCTTATATAAGCTTTAAATCTTTGTCCTTGAATGTTCCATAACAATTTTCAAGTTTTAATGATGTGGAAACCCATTTCTTTTGAACTAGTGCAAATAAGGCAACTTGTACAAATAAGGTAGTTTGCTTCCTTATAATTTTAGCTCTTGTAATTTAACTCCCATGAGTAAATGAAGCTCTAATGGTTCCTTTTGAAGCTTGAATAAGGTCTCCTTGATAGATCTCATCATTCTTTGAAGTTTTAAAGTTGGTCTAATGTTGTTTTTCATCATGTTCTAAGGTTAGACTTTTCATTCTTTAACTTTTCAAATTCTTACTAACTTAAATGGGGCTATTTATAAGGTCTTAGGTTGATAATACCTTAGGTTCTATATGTTATTAATAATCAAGGAGTTAGGATACTACAAATTTGTTCTAGACTTTCTTGGGTGAAATTTATTTTGAAGGATTGATTTTTATTCCAAACATCAAGATTCACATAATCTGGTATTAGAGCTAAAGTTTGCTTCATATTACAATCTGTTTGGTTGCCAAATCCTTTTCTTTTAAATCTTTGCATCCTCTTTTCATTATCCATGTTATCATAGTCATATAAAGTAAAAAAGAAAAAAAAAGAAAGAAACAAATGGATTCAGTTTTGTATAAAAATTTAATTTATTGCAATTATATTCTATTTACATCAATAGCTTACTTTCAATATTGTTAAGTGTTTTTCATTATAATTTGGTGCTTTTAATCTTAGTTTAAACTCAAATTCATCATTATGCATTTTGTCCATAGTCTTTTTCAATTAGAAGCTCAATTCTTATTTTACACATTCCAAATAGATTTGAATTTGTTCTTAAACCTTAAAACTAACCCCTTTCTTTGATTTTGTTTGAGTGCCATATAGATTTGAATTGAATTATTTTATTAGTTCCTTAGAGAACTAAAAGAAAGAAATTGAATGGTAAAAAGGCTATGTCGTTAGCATATTAGGTGGTAAAAGCCAAATTGTATACAAGCACGAGTGTGAGCGTTATTGATTAAGAGAACATTAAAAAAGAGCATGAATTGGTGATAGAAAAAATCCATCACTAATAAAGAGAAATTCATCGCTAAACATGTATAATGATAGACTTTAGGCATCACTAAATTGTTCCTTGTTAAACCAATCAGTGAGGAAATCGTGGGTCCCTTGATAACACTAGTGATGGACTTGCAATGAAATGGTGGTCACAAATTTATGGGTCCAAGTCTTAAGAAATTAGCGACAAATGTTATTTTAGCGACATAAAAGTTATAGCTACTTCTATTGATAATTTAGCGATTGATTAGTAAGGGCTATCCATTGCTAAATTAGTAATAAGAGTGATGTAGTCGCTAAATTAGCAAACTAGTGATTTTAGTGATAAACTTTTGTCTGTCACTAGTTTTGAATATGTTATGAAATTTATCGCTAATTTTTTTGAATTTATTTATTTATCTATTTAATGTATATTAATAAGTGCATATTTGTTGAAATATATAAGTTATTTTATATTGAAAATATCATAATAATAAAATATCAAAAAATAATAATATTATTAATGTATAAATATCTGAATGTATGTCATAAAGTATTGACAAAGAAATATCATATAGTATATAATGTATAAAGCACATAAAAAATAACAAAGTACATAAAAACCCTTCAAACAGATTTATTAGTCCAGTCGTCTGTATGATCATTAGTGAGGGGGTGACTGATCATAAGGAGGATGAGGAACTACATCACCTACAACACATGGGTCGGCTTCACAATGTAGTGATCCATCTCATCCATTTTCTGCCTTTGCTCCTTAAACTATTACTAAAAAGTTTGCTTCCGCTTATCCATTTTAGACCAAAAGTCATGTTGAACCTCATGAGCAATGGAAGCTCACAAGTCCTTAACTATTAGGTGAGAAGTAGCAGTGGGCAATGATGACACAAACTGACTAAAGAAAGAAGGAGTAAGGTGGCCCATGTCGTACACACACCTCTTCTTCTGTCCACTTGTAACATGGAAGAGTATCTCTTTCTCATTAGGCTTATATGGCTCTAAGGAGACTTCCTTAAGCTGAGTAGCTTTTATCATGTGATTGCTATAATTATCCTATAATTTAGTGACAAGTTAAATAAAATTTAATTGGAAATAATTAAATAAAGAAAATTAATTATTAATGAATGTGAAATATTAAATTAATTGTCTAAGTAAAACTTATAGTTATGCCCATAGACCGTTGATCGATGTATTATTAGTTCTTCTAGTTGATGTGCATTATGCTCAAACACCCCAAAACATGTAGCATTGTGGCCTAATTTTTCACTCTAACATAAATACATTTTATAAATATAGATAACTGTATAATAAACTAAATAATATATTAATTAAGAAATATCTAAAACAAACTCACCAAACTCTCCAATGCTCGACTATAAATGTGAAACCCCCAATATGGCAGGAGGGACTTAAACCAAGGTCGCCTATCTCAGTAAGGCAGTTGTGTGAGGTTACACATATACTCCATGAACTTGGTGTGGCATATGCAGCTTGCTAGCTATCCCATACATTCTTTGGGATGTTTGCAGGTTATCTGCCACTTCATCTACATGTAAATAAATTTTTGAGGTAGTGTGTAGCGGCCTATTACTCCCATGTACTCCTAATTTGAGCATCCAATAATAGATCCTAAGTAAAAAAACTTTTTTGAAAAAATAATAAGTATAATTTGTAAGTATAATGCATTTAGATAAACAAAAGTATCAATAAAAAATGAGACAACATTTATACCTTAAACTCCTCTTAATAAAACTCTTGTACCACCTACAGGACATGCTTCTATGCATGCCTAGATGGCTCCAAGTGAAGCAAAAAAATCTTAGAGATCTGAGCGGAATAAACATTGCCTAAAATTAAACTGTTATTTGTGTAATAAAGAATTAGTAAGAGATAATAAATACAAAACATGGAAAAGTATCATACATTAAGAATTATATATTCAATTATATATTGCATTTTGAATGATTTGAAAATCAACAATTATTGAACAAATAATAAAAATTAATAGAAAAAACATATGTTACATACCTCCCATCAATGAGCTGAAACGTCACTTGGCCAATACTAGACTCGACCATGGATGTAACTAATGATAAAGTATTTAGTGTCTCATCTACATCTACTAGTGTAGTCATTGCTGATAAAGATGGTGGAAGTGAGCATTGTAGTGTCGATGTTAAAAGGTACAATGGTAGAGGTGATGATATCGCTGGTGCTACTGGAGGGTCTAATGGTGAGGGAATAACTGTTGGTAGCAACGTGGAACTAATGATAAGCAAGCTAGTGGAAGATGTTATGATTTCTCGTACCTCGGGACTCTGCTAGTATCATTGCCCTACCCTTTATGATGTACATATACTAATAACTTAATAAAAAAAGATAAATAAAGCTAATAAATGGATTGTTTTAATAACAAACATAAAGAAAAAAATTGACTACGTTAAACATAGTAATGAAGAAAAATAAAATTAATATATATATATATATATATATATATATATATATATATATATAATACCTTTAATCTATTTCACTTTCAGTATCATTTTACAAATCCTCTTCCTCATCGGTTTCTTCATCTTTATTATTTGATTCCAACTCTATATCTGCATCATCTTTTAATTCAACATTGTCATTTTTAATTTCAATAAACTCACTGTCTGGATCATTCAAGGATCCAAATTCTTCATCCTTCATAATTATAATTGAATAAACATCTATATCATTTCCTTGGAAGGTTGATACTATATGAGAAATTGAAGTTATTGTTGATACTTTTGGAATTTGAACTTCTCTCTTAGCTTTGATTTTACATATAACCAACCAATCACTTGATTGATGTCTTAAGCTAGGGTAACTATAACAATAAACTTGACATGCTTGCATTGTAAGAACAAATGGCTTATACTTACTAAAACTTCATTTATGGTTCACTTGGATAAGTTTATATTCTAGATGAACTTTAGTACCTAAGTTGGGCATCAAATCAAACCACTCACACTTGAATAAAATGGTTCTCTTAGTTGGCAATTCTAGATGCTATAACTCCATTACTTCAATTAACTGGCCATAATAGTTGCTTTTATCTAGATTATAATTGGTTCCTTTTATACAAACACCATTGCTCATGGCAGCTGTATGAGAACTAAGTCTTTTAATATGAAATTTAAATCCATTTACATAATACCCTGGATAAGATGTCACCATCCACAATGGACCTTTTGCTAAATACTTTATGAATTTGTTCTAGATGTTATATGATGGATCATATGTCTAAAAGAAATAACCATCAATTTAGTAAAAATCAAATTTAGTGTCAATGTACATACACGTGCTTGTAAACATAAATAATGGAATCTTGATACTCACATATTTGTCAAACTAAGATGCCAACTCATTTTCAAGTTTAGCATTAACTTCATGACTAGCAATTTGTGGTTGACGCTACTTTAACTCATCAACATATATTCTACAAGGGAAAAAAATAATTACTCATGTACTTAAATAACAAATTCATATATTTATCATATGGATTTATGAAAATAAACAAACTTATCTAATACTTACTTAATGAATGGTTCCACTTTGAGCAATTTAATCAAATATAGCATTGAGTAGCCTTATATTCTTTCTACATCATGAATCTTATTTTTCCCTTTACAAATGCACGATCAAGAAGTATAAATATCGAAAGATTTCCTTTATATTCTTCCCCCCACATCTAAAGAACTGTCATCATTGTGAGACACTTTTTGATGCCTTGTGGTCACATGATCCTCGAAGTAGTGTGAACAAAACAATGATGCTTCTTCCACTAAATAAGGATTACATATTAAACCTTCAACTCTGGCTTTATTTCTTGTGTTCTTTTCCAACCTTTGAAGGTACCAATGGCATTATTTGATACACATAAGATAATACATATACATAAATCAAAACAAAATGTAGAACCTACTCATGTTAACTATTAATGATGTCTCAAAAGGATACATCCATCAATATTGCATTGGACTGACTATCCTTACCTCATAAGCCAGGTGAACCGAAAGTTATTCCATCAAGTCGAAGAAGGTTGGAGGAAATATATTCTCCAACTTATAAAGACTGATAAGAATCTCTTCCTCAAGCCATTGCATATCCTTAATGCTTATGATAGTAGTAGTTAGATCCTTAAAAAAGAAGCTCACTTTTGTTAAGGCCTTCTACACATTAAATACAATCAGTATCAATCACTACATAAATACATGACAATCATGGCTTTAATCCAAAACATCTTTAGTTTTTTTATGTCCACACAGTTAACCATATTTGACACATATCCATTAGGAAATCTAAGGTTCTTTACCTATACATACAAGACTTTTTTTTGCTCACTTGTCTAATGTGTAACAAGCTTTAGGGTATATTCCTACACTCCGTTCCAACTCAAGGTAATAATAATATTAACTTAACACCTATCAAAATTTATTTATGTCCATCTTTCCTTCCATATTCATAATAGTATTAAACATATTATTAAAAACATTATTCTTAATGTGCATTACATCTAAATTATGTCGAATCATGTTCGTAATCTAATACAACAAATCCCAAAAGATGCTTCTTTTCCTCCATCCATAAATCCTATATATTGGACCACTTAGCTCATTAACATATGATCAGTGATTTTCTTAAAACCCAACTAATTAATCTCATTCAATATCTCAACTTTAGACCGGATAAATGGTGCACTTTCGATCACTATTTTATTCTTGATGAATAGTATTTTGTTCCTTTAAAATGAATGATCTTTTGGTAAAAAATTTCTATGGGTGTCAAACCATAACTACTTTATACTCTCTAATAGAGTAAAAACATTAAAATTATGCATAAAATAGGGACAAGTTAACCTTTGGATATGTAGGAAAATCAGTTATTGGCCATATAAGAGTAGCCTGCATTTAAAAATTTTATTTCATTGAAATATCATTTGTCCTCATGCAACAACTATTCTAGTTCAATAATAAGTGGCCATAAAAATATATCCAGTTTATCCTTAAGGTTTCTTAGCCTAGGTACTGACATTAATAAGAATGTATAGGCATCCTTTATACACAACCATGATGGCAAATTATATGGTGTGATAATTATAGGCCATGAAGAATATTGTTGTCTTAATTGATCAAAAGGTTGAAACCCATCTATGTAAAGGCCTAATCAAACATTTTGAGTTTTTGCTACAAAATCTGAAATGTGTCTAATTAAAATGCTTCCAAGCAGAAGAATATGAGTAATGACATATGACGCCCTCTTTATCCTCATGTTCAACATGCCAACACATTTCTACAACTATTGCCTTTGATGCATACAATCTGAGCAATCGAAAAATTACAGGAAAGTAATACATCTTTTTATAAGAAATAAGAGTTTGGCATCATTTGCCACATTCACTATAAGGCCTCTTAGACCAAGCATGACCATAAAACTTGCAACTAATAGATTCAATATCTTCACCTTAATATATCATGCAACCATTGCCATAACAATGAATTTTTTCAATTGGTAGCCCCATTCCTTGCACTTATAAAAGTTATAAAGTGCCATACTATTATCCGATGTAATCTCTTTCGTTATTCTAACCATGTCATGGAATGGCTTATAGTGTTTTGATTTTATATGCATTGATTGGGAAATAAGCCATAATTGCAAATGCCTTGTACAACTAATATATAAGTCTGCATCACAACCCTAAGCATGTTGTAAAACTTATGAGCCTTAGGATTCGATGATTCTTCCATCTCATTGGGATCAAAATGAGGACCTATTACATCTAATACCATTATTTGGTATGGATTTGATAATTCAACCCTTTTAGAGCTTACTCATATATTGCATTTGCATTGTCTCCCTTAGCAGTTTGCCCAAGTAAAGTCCATATGTAATAATCTAAAATAAAACCATTTTTATACAAAATGCAGCTTCACAATATTCACTTCTAGAAATATGTGATTTTGACACTTACAAAGGTTACATGGATACCTAATGTTATCCCCATCATTTAGTTTGGGTGATTGCATGTAAATTCAATAACTTATTTCATCCCACTCATAAATTATGTATTCAATAACTTATTTCATCCCACTCATAAATTATGTGTTCAACAGACCATCTTAAAGCCTTCTATACATCTACTATTGATTTGAAGCTCATTTTTCCTTCTTATATTCATTGTGAAATAGAAAACATTTAAATTAAATTTGGTTTATACTTTATTTCAACTCCTTATAGCTCCATTTGTATATTAATAGGTACTATATTACTTCTGATGACCACAAATAAATGTAGTGTATTTATAAATATGGATAAATTTTGATACCATTTCCCTACAGTTCTCTAAATGTATGATGTAAAATAAGTACCTACTTATACGACTTACACTAATTTAGTGTCATCGCATGAATCAATAATTATTTGATTTTGCATATGGAGAATAATAAGGGATACTACTAACTTTGGCATACTACTAACTTTCTATGTATTAATAAAAATAGTTGCATTTGCCTAGTTCACATACAAACACCGTATTTCTAAATTGTCCAACTTGAACAATTCAGTGTTTATCCTACTATATCCAGTGAGACAAACATCAAATGAGATTCTAAGGCTTGAGTAACTAATAAGTGCATTTCTATGGATATATACTTACTAGTGTCAAACATTCAGATTGTGAAAATCATTAAACTTATGACATTCATTAAACTAATAGACATGTGACAATCATTAGTCTAAACCAAAATAATTTACAACAATCTAAATCAAACTTTTAGTCTCTTTTAGAGTTATCTTATTCATCTTTCCAGAGTTATCAAACTTTCTATCTTATTGAATTATCTTAATCCTAAAAAGGGTTATTCAATTCTCTGTCATAAAGGTGATTTCATTTTTCTATTCTTTGTCTCTTTTGGAGTAAGTGTAGAGTTATCAAACTTTATGCATTATTGAGTTGTCTTATTCCTAAAAAGGGGTATTCAATTCACTCTTTTAAGAGCTATCAAACTTTGTCTATTTGTGTGTTATCTTGTTCCTAAATGGGATATTCAATTCATTATCTTTCAGGTCATTTCATTTATCCTTTTATTGTCTTTGATGATCATGTTATTGAGGGCTATCAAACTTTCTGGCTTTTTGGGTGGGTCATTTTTCCTTTCGATATATTATTCGTCTTTTATGGTCATCTTATTCATTTCTTTTGGGAGCATTGACATTGTGTCTTTTTGCGGGTTATCTTAATCATAAAAAGGGTCAATATATTCATTGCCTTTAGGGTTCTTTCATTTTTCATTTGTTTATATTCTTTATGTATTGTATGGATATACTATTCCTTTCTTTTACTGTTATGATTTTTGAATAAGAGTTTAATTAATGCACTTTGTGTCTTTTATGCCTAGGCATAATAGTAACAAAAAAAGATTTCAAAATAAAGTAAAAAAAAACATTATTTAAGTTACTTATTTCAAATCATTCACAAATAATAATGAAAACAAATCAAATAAATATTTCTACAATTCCTTGTTAATTCCTTCGCCTCTAGTTCTCCTCATGTCACCAAATACCTGACAAATCACAATAATACAAATTTAAGTGATTTAAAATTCTTTTTTTTATTAACATGCTAACTTTGAAATCGAAACAAGATTCATAGAAATTGATTATAAAATAAATAGGATATGAGTAAGCAAATTCAACTCATAACTAAAAGCAATAAGGCATCCAAACAAGATCATAAAACCATTTAAGAACATAAATTAATATCAACTATCATGTCTTATTCCAAATTGATGTTTTTGTAAAGCTAAGTGTTTGATATGATATTAACTCTCCATTTGTAATATATTGTCTTAATTAATTCAAATGTAAGTTCATGTTCAAATTAACTACATGCTTAATCAATCACAAGTTAATGTTCAACGATTATTTCCCCTTAGGTTATGATATCTGATTAACCATATCAAAGTCAATATTAATATAACAAAAGTTAGTTTATTATTTAAATGGTTAATCAAACTAATAAACCAAAACCAATAAACAAAGATGATCAATGAACCAAAAATAATAAATGAAAACCAATAAACAAAGGGGTAGTAGCAAATCACCCAAAATCAAACCAAAATAAAGGAAATAACAATTTAATTTATTGATCACCCAAATCTTTATGTCTTTTAGGTGTATCTTATTCATTTCATTAGGGTTGTATTATTACATTTTTTATGTTATTTATGTGTTTTAGGATTTTCTTATTAATCTCATTGTGTTCTTTGTGTCTTTTTTGGTTATCTTATTCCTTTCTTAATTTGCTTTGTATCTTTAAGGGTAATCTCATTCATTTCGTTATAGTTATCTTATTCCTAACTTTATAGGGTTATCTTATTCTTATCTTTAGGTTCTATCTTTTAGGGTTATCTTATTCCTTTATTTACGATTCTCTTATAAATTCCTTATAGTCTTTGTAACTTTCAGGGTTGTCTTATTCTACTCTTTACGTTTAAGAATTAGATTTGATATGTTATTAATGATTTTTGAATAGGAATAATAGGAACTTTGTTCCATAAAATAAAACAAGAATAAGCAAATATAAGGGTTATATTATTCATTTCTTTATATTCATGAATATCATTTGATGTGTTCTTGATGATTTTTGAATAAGAATGGAATTAACTTTTATGTCTTTTAATCATATCTTATTCATAACAAGGAAATAAAGAAAAAGCAAAAAAAAAAAAAGAAAAAGAAAGAAACACTTCTATAGTTCCACAATATTTCCTTCATCCCTAGTTCTCCTCGGGTTAGCAAGTACCTGACATTATCATTTAGATCAAATCTTTCTAATACACAAAATAATAGTAACATCAAATCAAAAAATAAAAATATTATGCTTAAAAAGAAACATAGAACAAGAAAATATATCATAACACATATTTCAAAAGAATGTAAACAACAATGCTAAACAACATAAAACAACCACTTCTGCAGTTCGTCATAAATTTCTTCACCCCCAGTTCTCTTAGAGTCATCGAATACCCATTAAATCACAATAACCAAATTTTAAAAAATAAAAAAAATTTTGACGACCCAAACACATACTTGGTGCAATAAAAAAATACAAACACGAAAGTAGAGCAACAAATCCCATAGAATGACATGGAGAGATTTACATAGACAGAGATAAACAAGTTTATAAATTAAAATAAATTTTAGTTGAATTTTTAAAGGTAATAACAAATTGTCATCTATACTTAAACTAAGTGAATTTGAAAACTGTAAAGAAATAAAAGGTTATTATCATTAAAATGAAATTTCTTTACTTGTAATATTTAAAGCTATAATATAAAGCTATAGTATAAATCCAAACACCAAGAATAATTCTCATGGTAAAAGAAGAAATTACATTTTTTTTAATGTTTTATTACATTCTAGTAATTGTTTTATACACCTAAAATAGCATGGTTTATACACCAAAAAAAAAAAATCAATAACTCATTCATCAATATGTTAGAAGAAGAATAGGATACATTCTTCATAACATTAGAGGAAAATCCTATGTGATTCCAAGAAAGCAAGTACTTTTCTAAAATTTTATGGTATTCACCTAAACGTATTTAAAAAAAGGAAAAGAAGTCACTTTCTCTCTAAATAATCAAGATTAGAATATAAAATTAAAAGTTACACATGCCACTAGAATTTCAATACTGAAATAATACCAAAATCCTTCACAAGCCCTTTATCCTGCAATTAAAAAGAAAACCCACATAATAGTATTAACAACCATCAATATGTAGAAGAACAAATCACAAACTCCGTAAAATTTGCCCGAGTAGAAAAAATTTGTATTTCTTAATTATACTATTCTACTTCTTTAAATTTGAAGATGACACAATTTGAACAAAAGGAAGTCGATTAAGACAAAGGAAGGAGAATTATCGAAGAGAGCATATTTCTTCTCCCAAAAAAAAAAAAAAAAAAAGAAAGAAAGTCTTCTTAAAAATCTTTGCTCTTAATCTAGAATTTTTTAGCAAACTTGATTCATTTATATAAGATGACAAATTGTTAAATTAAAAAATTTTATATAATATATTTTAGATATAAAATTATAAAAAATTATAAAACCAAAATAACATACTCAACCTATAATTAAAACTTAAATTCACATTCACAAAATCATAATATTCATATTCACATTAATAAAACTTAAATTTACATTTACATTCATTCAGAGGATCATAATATTCACAAAATCATAACTTAAATACACTTAATCAAAACCTAAAAATCTAATGTAATATATGCCTCATATTATAAAGTTACAATGATAGAGGCAAAAAAATAAAAAAAAACCTAAATTTTAGTTATTTACGAGTGCATAGTTTTGATAAACTAACCCATATAATTATTAAAGAAAGATGAATTATGTAGGAAGAAAACTAACAAAATTGAACATGAATTTAAGCAAAATTCTTTGTTATACTAAATATAGTAAAGAAGGCTATGCACTAAGCTTATTAGAAAAAAGGAAAATTAAAAAATTACCTAAAACTATCTAGATAAAATGTTTAATATGCTCATAATTAGTCGTTATTCAAATAAAATTGTTAATATGCTCATAATTTGTCATTATTCAAATACTACTTTTGTCGGTCATGTGTAAGTAATGTATTGATTACGTATATACACCTAGTTTAATAAAGACTTCATGAATTCTAAATAGAATTGGAGAAAATGAATTTGTAAATGAAATTGAACGCTCTTGTCTTAATAAAGCAACAAGATGTTTAATTTTCAAGGTCAACATAAAATATTTCACCTAAAAGTCTCAATTTTTAGTATTCTTAGATAAGAAATAAATTTCTTATTTAATATGATTCAAAATAATGACATTCACATTTTAGGATTGGCATTATTAACCACAAACACAAAGAACAAGGAACAACAAATGTAAGGCTTTGAATGTGTATCAACAATAAATAAGAACATATAAAGGAATAAAATCATATTTATGATACCAAATCAAAGTGGGGATTTTGATCCGCAAAACAACCAAACTTAGCTTGGTCACCGTATCTGAACACAACCTCTTTCTTTTATTTTGATTCAAGGTTGTAGTGTAACCTTAAGGAATAGCCATCAAATTGATCAATATAAATACAATCTAAAGACCTTGAAATTAAGCTAGGTAAGTAATCATTCTAACATTATGCAAAATGCAAAACATTCATTTTGGATTTATGATATTTAGAGAGCAAAAACATCAATTGACAATCAAAACCAAGCAAATAAGAAATCAAAAGGCAAATCTATAAAGATCCAAAATCAAGATATTAAGGAATTTAGGCAATGAAATAAAAGCCCAAAAGATATTATAAATTATGAGATTAGACAAATACATGATCCTAAAAAGCCTATCATTAAGAATTTAAGTGAATTGAACATCCATATTTTCAAAGAATAAGAAACTAAGCAACCTAATAACTAAAATAGCCTAAAATTAATAAGTTATCCTCTAGGAAGAAATCCAAAGCAATCACAGACTCATACTTGTAATATTCAGTCCCATAAAATGAAAGTCCATAGCTTGATCCATCAATCCTAAAAAATTGCCAAATTGAAACTTAAAATTAAAATAATATCCATAATAATAGATATATTATTCTACATTGTCAAATACCTACATGATCATTCATGCCAAACTTACAAAAAAAAAAAAAACCATGAATATCAGCTAGCAAATGAATAGGGTAAGATTTTATCTTTATTGATATTAAAAGCAACCAAAAATGAACCACAAAACATGACGAAAATGAAATAAGAAAGTGAGGAAGAAAATCTTACCTAGAGTTTGAGGCATCAGTACTAACAACAAACCCCTTTGGGATGGAGAGAGAGTGTGTGTTAGATTCAAGATTTTGATAGCTAAGGTAAGCATAAGAGATGGGGTAAGGGAGAATGAAAGATAGGATTTGAAGAGTGAAAGAAAGATATATAGGTAAAGAGAATGAAAGAGAGATGTAGCTAAGAGAAGGTTAACATTATAGGATAGAGAGGAACAAAGTGTGAAAGACAAAAAGGGAAAGAGGTGTTAAGTATAAAGCTTAATGATAGATTTAATTCGTTGCTAAGTTTAAGTGAAATGACAACCATAGTCTGTTGTTTCATATTATACATTTAGCGACGGACCATATTCATTGCTAAGCATAACAACTGCTCCTCATAACTATGTATACCTAGTTCATTACTAAATAACAACAAATAAGTTTATCGCTAAAGGGAGAAATAATTTTGGTGAGTATTCTTGCCATTAATTAACAATGGATTTCTAATCTATCACTAAAATTATTGATTTCCTTGTTATTCCCTCACTAAATTATACCTTTTTTTATTGCCACATTTACTGATGTTGTACCAATGCCTACCATTTTATTGCTAAATTTTCATCGTTGTCTATCACTAATCTATCATTAAACTAAGTTTATCACTAAACCCTCGCTATTCCCTTGATAAATTAGTGACGAATACAATTTTTCTCTATTCTTCATCAGTAAAATGATGTTCTCTTTTAGTGAAAACATGTGAGAGAGTGTTGTGAGGCTATATACTAACATTCTTATAGATTTAAACATGTCAAATAATAAAGATAAATTTATAGCCAAAGAGAAGATTAGAGATTCATCATTCATGTTCAAGATAATGCAAAAATATTTTAAGTACACGAACTTGATGTTGGAAGAAAAAAAAGGCAAATTAGAGAGGCAAGATGTTATCATAGTTAAATTACAAAAGGGACAACAATGTGAAGATCTTAATATGAAAAAACATGATAGGCATGGTACCATAAGAGATGCTAAATATGTTTATAGTACCTATTAGATGGCATATTGATGGTTGTTAACCTAAGTTGATGTACAATAGGATAATAACTTTCACACAAAATGCCATATCCACAATAAGTGTTAACCTAAGTTGGGTTTCTAACTTGGTCAATCTCAATTTTAATCTTAATAATCAAATTAAGTTATTTATAACCTTTATTTTATTTTGAGTGTCTAAGTATAAGTACTAAGTTTGGCCAAGGATAGAGGTCATTTACTTAATAACTAGAAGATTGTAGTGCTGTCCTCGAGAAATGAAAGTCATGAACATGAACTTATAAAGCATGATAGTGCCAAGTTCCATGAAATTGGAAGAATTTAAGACAATAGCTAAACTTGGCCATTTCACATGTGCAAAAGAAATCGTACCTAAAGACTAGTAGAATTATTATTGCACTAAGTTTACAAATTTTAGGTAGTAGCTAACTATGAATGCTCGTATGCTATATTACATGTAAAAAGGAAAATCACACTTGCAACCTACCAAATTAAAGACATGAATCTAATAAGGTATATAATTAAGTGCCAATGGATACTTTAGAGGAACCTATATAACAGTGTCATTTATAAACTAACCATTGGGACCTTCAAGACTCGTGATCACGAAATAGTGATCATGAATGCAAAATGGAATCCATAAATGTGATTCCAGCTGCATGAACTTAATATCATTATAACATAGCGTTTAATGAATATTTTCTAACTTTGAAAGAAGATTTGACCTAACAACTATTTATAACAGACTTATTGAAGAGAAGAAACTATAAATACTACCCTTCCAAAGGTCATTTAAGAGAAGAAGAATAACTAAATTTAATGAAAACTCTTAGAACTTGATTTCTTAACTCTTATCATTTAATTCTTTATACTTTAGGTAGTTATAGAGCTTTGAATGCTCATCAGAGTTTGAGTGTGAAACTAAACACTTATATGTTGGATTTGAGAGTTAGCCTAAGTGTGTGACAACTTTTATAATGTTGTGTGTAGGCCTTCAACATAATTGCAAAGGGTTTGATGTGAGCCTAGAAACACTAAGTTTACGAGTGTTTTTAAGAAAACTCATTGTAAGGGTGATTGAGTTAGTGAAAGCCCAATTGAATATTAGAGAGTGAACATAAGGTTTGTAAACACTTAAACCATTATAAAAATCTTGTATGTCAATTTCTTTCTTCCTTTTTTTACACTCTTCAATTTCTTACAAACCTAAAATTGTAATTTTCCATAAATTCAACCTATTTTCTTAGTGCATTAGGGACAATAAATGGTATTAGAGCTTTGGTCTTATTTTTCAAGCTGAAATACATGAGAAAAGATTAACTTGACTAATAAAAGGATCCACCATTTCAAACCCTACTTTGATGGGATCGATTATACCTATTGAAAGTATAGATAGAGGCATACTTGGATAGTGATTGTGTTAATGTATGAGATATCATCATTGAAGAGTGGAAGCTCCATCTAAGGTTGTAGATGATGGTGATGAGGTAATTCTAAGGAAGGATTTAGTGGAAACACATAGAAAATAAAATGGAAAGAATAAAAGGCTTATAGGATTAACGTAAGAGGGTAAGGATAAGTGAGTAATATGTAAAATCTGCCCTTAGGAGAGGAATAGCAGATAGAATTAGCTATTAATACCATATAGGCTAAGGAGCAAAATGAGGAATCTTCCCGATGTGGGGCTTACATTTGATTAACTAGTTGGTGAGGCAATAACTTACAAAGGTGATGATCAATAGCTGGTCTAAAAGGATGATCAACCATACTAGGATTTAGACATGACCCAGACTTCTAAGAGATGCAGTAGTGGGAAATTTTTTGAAATGGGTGAAAGCCTAGCAAAGTAATGTTGCATGAAGGTAGAAGGCTATTGGACTAGGATGGTTAATCCTAAGTCTTGGACCTCTTTTGATCTTGACAAAGGAGATTGATCAATCCTAATGTTTAATTGAGTGTTGTTTTGCAGAATTAAGTTAAGATTTCAATTGGAAGTTGGAAGGATTGTATAATCTTCAAGAAGGCAAAGTTCATCCAAATTGCGGTCAGTAGTCTGTAATTTGCAACCGCGACTTAGTTCATAGACAGGGTGAAACTCGATTAGACAAATTCATAGGCATCATCGCTATCACGACTCATCCAAAGTTAGGAGTGTCAAAGTCACAGACGAAACTCGCGGTTTGTGTCATATCTCAATCGCGACTGCGACTTTTAAAGTGATTAAAGAGGGAACCAAGTCCACAATCATAGCATGCCAAGTGTCCCAAGTATTCGTTGGAGAATAAAATTCATGAGGGCGACATTTGCGGTAGCTACCGCAACTCAAAAAGAAGAAGATTGTCTTTCAAACAGAAGAATTCATGTCCTGAGTCGTGCCCTATATAAAGAAGAATTGCGACAACTACTTTTGTTGGAAGTTAGAGTACAATGACTATATTTTCCTAATGGACCAATGAGGAGTTGCCACGTGGACTAGTTGTTAGACATAAATGAGGTTGTAGCAATTTTTGGCTTTTGTATGGAAATTTAGATTTCGCGACCGCGAATGAGTAGTAGCAACCGCGACTCTTGCGTGACATTCAATTAATGTCGAATCTACCTATCATGTCTTGCAAATTTGTTGAGCGTTAAAGTCCAACATCTTTTTGGTGGGTATGGGGTATAAATACTCCACCAAATAGTGTTAAATGAGAAAGATAAAGAATTCATTACTTGTGTTAAAGCTCTCAAACTTGTGCTACTCAATTTCTTCTCTTTTTTATGAGATAGTAATTATTGGGTGTGAGCATTAAACACCAATTGTAAGAAAAGTTTTAGTGGTAGTCTGTGAAACACTTAAGAGAGGTTTTAATGTGATCCTTAGAAAACACTTGTAAGAGGAGTTATTGTGTGAGCATTGAAAATGCAAAGTGTAAAGGTTATTATGTAAGCCTTGAAAACACAAAGTGTAAAAGTTAGGTGTGAGCTTGAAAACACCATTCTGAGTTAGTGGAACACCCAATTGCAGAGAATTTGAGAGTGGACGTAAGGTTGGTTATACCCGAACCACTATAAATCCTTGTTTCTTTTCTACTCCTTTTTTATCCTCATTTTAATTTTTTTATACACCAATTCAACCCCCTTCTTGGTGCCTAGGGCCAACAAGTGGTATCAGAGCTAAGTCTCACATACAAGCCTTAATTGTGTAAGCAAAGTTCATGGCACAAAAGGGGATCCACTCACACCTCAAGCCCCACTTTGATGGATTCGATTATACTCATTAGAAGTATAGGACTTGATACAGATGTGGTGGACCTTTGGGATATGGTTATCAAAGAATGGAAGCCACCCACTAAAGTAGTGGATGAAATTATAGAACTTATTCTAAGGGAAGATTAGGTTGAAGCCTATAGGAGATCAAATGGCAAAAATAAGAGGGCAATGACTATTCTTCTAAGCTCTCTCTCAAGGAAAGAGATTGGAAGAATGCAATATTGCCAAACAACACATGCCATTTGGAAGACACTTGAGAACTATCATGAAGGCATAACACTAGTTAAATCAAGCCATTTGGAGATGTACATGATGGAATGAGAGCTCTTCATAATGAAAGACCATGAAAGCATCACTAAAATGATGAATAAACTCCTATCTATTGTTAGCAACATGAAGAAATTCGAAAGGACTCTCACCAACTATAAGGAAAACACAAAAATCCTTAAAACTCTTCCATTAGATAAGTTTTGTGCAAAAGTGAGCAGCATCCAAGAGTCCACTCTAGAGATTAAGAAGGTTTCAATGGATGTGTTAATAGGCAAACTCTTAACTCATGAGTTGGCCTTATAAAAGGATGGGCAAATGAAGAAATTAAAGGGCTAAGGAGATAAACCAAAAAAAGAAAAAAGAACCTTAGCACTCAAATCCTCAATAAAGGAGAAGGAGGCAGAAACTACCTCTAGTGATGAAGAAAGTGACAAAGAAGAGGAGGAGCTAGCAATGCTCTCAAAAAGGATGAAGGAGTTTATTAGAAGAAGAAAAGAGAGAAAAAGCTTCAAAAAGACAACTCCTAATCCTAGAGAGAGATCCAATGAAGTCACTTGCTATGAGTATGGCAAGCAATGCCACATCAAATATGATTGTCCCAAAATAAAGAAGAAGAAGAGATGGGACAAGGAGAAGAAGAAAAGCTTCTTAGCCACTTAAAATGATAGCTCAAGTGAAGATGAAGAAGAAGGAGAAGTTGCCAACATTTGCTTCATGGCACAAGAAGATTTTCCAAATGAGGTAAGTACTTATTCCCGCTCTCATTCAAATTTAGATGATTTTGATGAGATAGATGAAGAGCTTCTAGAGGCTCTTACAATGAGATGTGACAAATACAAGTCACAAATGAAGTCTTATAAGAGAAAATATCAAAATTTAGAGGATGATTATAAATCCCTCAATGACCTTATAAGTGAATTGAGAGCATCTAATGATGAGCTCAAAAAATCTATGAAAAATCTTTCTACATCATCTTCTTCATTGGTTTCATTAAGAAAAGAGAATGACTCTCTAAAAGGAGAAATCATTGAGCTTAGAAGCTCAATCTCTAAGTTTCATAAAGGAAAGGAAGCTTGGACACATTGATTGTGTCTCAATGACCACCATTGATTAGACATGGTCTAGGCTTCAATGGAGTCTCCTCATCATCTCAAACCACATTTGTTAGATCATCAGAACCTCAAACCTCAAGTGTTGAGGTAATTGGGAAGAAAAGTGCTCCTAGCACTAAGCCTCTTAAGCCTAAGGGCAAAGGGAAAGCTCTCCCAAGCTTAAGAGCTAAGACTCAAAGAGCTAACCATACCTATATGTATAACGAAAAGCATGCTCACCTTCATAAACATATTCCTACTACTTCTCATCATACATGCACATGCATGCATTCGCATAATCAAGGTATGGGAAGGCCTTCTACTCCTTCTAAATTTGTGCATAGGAGAAAGACTCACAAGTCTAAACTCTAATGCCATTATTGCATGAAATATGGGCTTGTTAACATTCATTGTTTTATTAGGAAGGCTTACCTCAAATTATAGGACCCTTCAACTCCTAACCTCCTAGGACCCAAGTATGCTTGGGTACCTAAGAAAAGGTGACTCACTTTTATTGTGTAGAGGAGTGTGGCAGCCACCAAATCAAGCAGTTGGCATATAGATAGTGGATGTTCCAAACACATGACTGGAAATAGAAAGCTATTCATGACATTGAAGGAAAAAGAAGGTGAAGATGTCACATTTGGTAATAATTCCAAGGGTAAGGTAATTGGCATTAGAACCATTGGTAAGAATAGTTGTTCATTAATTGATAATGTTTTAATAGTTAGTGGCTTACGACATAATTTGTTGAGTATAAGTTAATTATGTGACAAAGGTAATAAAGTCACCTTTGATCCTAGGGAATGCTGAGTCACCACTTTAGTAGATGATGAGGTTATTTTCAAGGGTGAAAGGAAAGGCAATACCTACTCAATTAACTTAGACAATTTGGCTAACCAATCTTTTAAGTGTCTTATGTCTTTGAGCAATGAAGCTTGATTATGGCATAAAAGTCTTGGGAATGCAAACATAGATCTTCTTCAAAGCCTATCTAAAAGAAAGTTGGTGGAAGGCCTTCCCAAGCTAAATTTCACTAAAGATAAGACATGTGGTCCTTGCCAAATGGGGAAGCAAAGCCTCCCACAAAGTGAAAAGTCTTGTAAGTTCTTTTAGACCTCTTTAACTAGTTCATATGGACTTGATATGACCTATTAGGAGTGCTAGCTTAGGTGAAAAGCATTATGCACTAGTCCTAGTTGATGACTACTCTAAGTTTACTTAGGTGTCTTTTTTAGCTCATAAGAGTGATGCTTTTGATGCTTTCAAGAGTTTTACAAAAAGAGTTCAAAATGAAAAAGGTTACTTCATTTCTTCTATTAGAAGTGACCATGGAAAGGAATTTCAAAATGAGTATTGTGAAACTTATTATTTGGAGAATGAAGTTTTTCATAATTTTTCAACACCTAGAACACCACAAGAAAATGGTGTTGTAGAGAGAAAAATATAGAACACTAGTATAAATGGCTAGAACCATGCTCAATGAGTATTCTTTGTCGAATTACTTTTAGGCCGAAGCCATTAATACTTTGTGTTACATTGCAAATAGAGTTTTTAAAAGACCCATTCTCAATAAAACTTCTTATGAGCTATGGAATGGTAGAAAACCCAAGATATCATGTAACGACCAATTCATTTTAGGTCTGATACCAATAAATGTAACGACCATTTTCATTTACATAACTCATATCATTCATGTTCAAAATACATATGCATATAGGTTTTATCCATCCTACACACAATCAAACATTTACTTGATGCACATCTATGTATATGACACCAGA
>CATIWR010065176.1:0-13827 GCA_949677035.1 Omphalea diandra | reverse complement strand
CTTAAGCATTAATTATGTATTTGTTGTGCAACATCCTCAACTTAAATCTTATGCATTTTAATTATGTTATATTTGAAAATATGCACTGGATAAATGATTTTTTTTAGACATGTGAATTGGAGAAACACAACGATGACACTTGCACCCTTACATTTGGGGCACTTAAACATATATGTAATGTTTGCATAGTTGCATGGAAAATTATCTTATGTTGTGTGCATATTATAGTAACATAAATAATGGTGTTTTAGAGCTTAATTAAAAGTATAAGGAGAATCTAGGGAATAGGAGATGGATGAAGGTGCTTAAGGAGTGAAGAAGAGGGACTAAAAGAGGAAAAGTGAACTTCCAACCAATAGAAATGAAACACCATGATTTTATCATGTTATAATAAGTTTACATATGACATTTAGGGTCATATTATTAAGGAAAAACTGTGATTTATACCAGAAGAAAGAAAGAAAGGAAGAAGAAGAAGGAGAAGAAGAAGGAAAGGGAGAAGAGTGAGCTGCCTAGGGAAAAAGTCCTAAGGTTTTCTAATTCTAGGGTAATAGGTAACTTAATTTATCTTCTTCTCAACTGAAATTAACCTCTCATGACATAATAATCATGCATGGTTAGTAAGAATTATGGAGTAATTGAGGTAGAGGTCTTGGATGGAAGTTGTAATCTAAGAGAACAAGAGCTGATTCTGTTGTTTTTCCTGTTAGAGCAGAATTTTTCACCTATGATTTCATAAACCTAGAAGAGGAATTAGGGAAATTTTAAAATATGAATGTTGTAGCTTTATGTCTCATATAAATGCGTACAAAATAGTTGTGCTTGATTTTATGTGTGTGAGGAGATATGACTCCTTCAGTAGGGCTAGGTCACATACGAATTGAGATGATCTCAATCTTCTGTTTTCTTTTATTTTGATGGCCTTATATTCTGATTTTGACAAAATGAAAAACATGAAACTTGTAGCTTTATATCCCCTCTAAATACCTCTAAATCAGTTTTGATTTATTTTTTATGTGAAAAGAGATATGGCTCATTGATTGGGACTGACCCTGTACGGGGATGAAACCTCACATTTCTTTTAATTCTATTTTCCAAGAATTTGATGGCCACAGATTCAGAATTTGATGATGATATAAACTTGAAAGTTGTATATTTATGTATAATCTACATGCTTGTGAAATATTGTTTCCAAATCCAGCATGATTGTTGAGATATTGTCCCTTCATCATGATTGTTTGTCAATATGTTATAAACCTGCTCACCCTGAGATTTGGTCCTTTGTTTTGGTGACTTTATAGACTGAATTAGATAACGAGTAAAACATAAAAAATGTTCCTTTATATGTTTGTAACTAGTGGTAGATTATTATTACAATTGAATTCGTACACTTTGAGATACACCCAAGAATGTAAGACCTACTCAGACTAAGATGACATTACAATAAGGCAAAATTCAAAAATTCACCACATTTTCTATGTGTCTGATATTGGCATGAAATTTGAATATGTTGTATCATTATGTGTCCAATTTATTTCAACAAAAAAGAATCAAGTAATTTTGATGAGTATATCTAGAGTTATTGCTATGAGAGTATAACAAGCTCAGGCTGCCATATAAGGAAAATATGCACAAATACCAGGTCCACTTGCATGAATCATGCCATAGTTGCATAACAAGATAAAAATCTTACTTTATCATTATGAATTGATTTGGTGTATTGAAATAGGCCCACGAGGCATTGAGGATAATAATGGGAATAAGCCGAAACCATCCACTGCTAAATAAGCTTGAAAGAGGAGGTAAGTAAATAGCTAATGGTACTATATATATGATCAGTTAAATACCATGAACTTATACTCAATGGAATGAAATGTTGTTTAATGTGATGATATTATGGAATACATAGCTGAAAGATTGTTACTCTTGATTTATTTATTTTCATGAGATATTGATAATATTTGATAGCCTGTGTGGCGATAACATTTGACAGCCTATGTGGCGATAATATTTGATAGCCTATGCGGCGATAATATTTGATAGCCTGTGTGGCAATAATATTGGATAGCTTATATGGCGGTAATATTGGATAGGCTGTGTGGCGATAATATTGGATAGACTGTGTGGCGATAATATTTGATAGCCTGTGTGGTGATAACATTTGATAGCCTGTATGGCGGTAACATTTGATAGCATGTGTGGCGATAACATTTGATAGCCTGTGTGGCAATAACATTTGATAGCTTGTGTGGCAATAACATTTGATAGCCTATATGGCAGTAACATTTGATAGCCTGTGTGGCAGTAACATTTGATAGCTTGTGTGGCAATAACATTTGATAGCGTATGTAGCAATGAGATCTATAGCCTATATGGCAACAACCTATGTGGCAATAACAATTGATAGCCTATGTGGCATTTAAGAGTAAAAAACTCTTTATTTCGTGCATGGATATAATGATGAGTTATTAATATTTAAATGTTTGTTATGTTATTTGAGATTGAAGTATCGTTATGCATTTACTTACTGAGTATGCAAACTTACTCTTTTGCATTAAATTTTCTTTCAGGAAGAGTAGATTAAAGATTGCATCCAGTTTACATTTTGAAGTTGTTGTCTAGCAGTGTAATAGAGGTTGGGCTAGTATACAATCAATTAGTATTTTAGTTTGTTCATCCATGTATGTTTTGTTGTAAATAGTTACTATGTGGTGAACAAGAGACATAGTAAAAAAAAAAATTTAAATCAGGTCTTTTAATGACAATGGATAGACTTAGAGAGAATTTTAATGATTATTAAATGGGATGTCACATGTTGCCTATTTGAGAGGCTTAAACACCATTTAGATCTTTTCTTGCTAGTGGTTGTAAAGGTTGGTATTATGCCTAGAAAAATACCAAGGGGTAGGTTTTTCCTTAGCCTGTAAAAGGAAAGGTTATTCTTGAGCTTGTAAAAAGAAAGGTTATCCTTAAGCTTGTAAAAGGGAAGATTATTCCTTAGGCTAAAAAGGGAAAGGTTTTTTTTTTCTTGAGCCTAAAAAAGAATTGAAAAGCTTAAGTGAAAACTTAGGGAGTGGAGTAGGTATGTTGTTGAACCACTATAAAAATCTTTGTATTTGATTTGTGTGTTTACTTTTATTGTGGTTGTGTTTTCTATTTTTTTTATTATAACCCAATTTATCCTCCTCTTAGATTGCCTCGTTGCCATTCAGTCTAACATTTGGTATTAGAGTCTAACCTCTTTTAACGCTTAAGTGCAAAAGGGATACGGTCATGGCAGCCTAATATGAGCATAAATTAGAAAGATAATTAGTCGTGAGACCTCCCTTCTTCAATGGAATAGACTATCAGTATTAGAAGAATATAATATATTACTTTCTCCTATTTAAATCCATTAAGTTGTGGAGAATTATGGAAAAAGGTCCATACACTCTAATGAAAACACTTGCTGATGGGATTCAAATAGAAAAGGACATTGATGATATGTCTAAAAAAGAAAAAAAGGCAAGTTATTAATAATGACAAGGCCATCCATATGCTCTTTTATGCCTTAAGCAGAAGTGAGTACAACAAGGTGAGCATGAAGTCAACTACTAAAGAAATTTGGGAGGCCTTTGAGATCACACATGATGGAACAAATCAAGTTCAAGAAAATAAGATGGAGACCTTCATTTGTCAACATGAAACATTCCTTATGAAGCCAGCTGAGACAATCTTAAGAATGTATGATTGGTTCATTGAGATTGTTAGAGAAATGAAGTCTCTTAGGAAATCATTCACTAATGAGGAACTTATGAAGAAAGTTACTAAGGAGTGGCTTGGCAAGGTCACCTCTCTCAAGCATTCAAAAGATTTGAGGACCATACCACTTGATGAATCGTTGGGAAACCTTATTGACTATGAGATGAACCTGAACAAAGAAGCTCCACCCACATCTGAGGATGCAAATAAGAAGAAAATTGGAATAACTCTCAAAGCTACCTCTAAATGTCTTAGCTCAGATGATGATGAAGAATAGGATAAAGTGCAGATAGACTCCTGAAAAATAAATTCAAAAGAATGTTAAAGAAGAAGGGTAAAGGCAAGCTTGAGCATATTGAATGTTATAGATGTGGAAGGATTGGCCATATGAAAGCAAACTACCTAAAAGCTAAAGCTAAGAAGAAGGACAAAAAGAAGAAGAAAATCTATGAAGCCACTTGGGATTACTCTAATGCATCAGAACTAACTGAGGATGAAGAAGAGCCAAGGATAAGGAAAAGAGAAAGAACTAATCTTTGCCTTTTGGCCTTAGAGGAGAGCTCTTCAAAATATGTATGTCCTAGCTCTTTTGATAGTGATTTAGATATCGATGATCAAGAGTTAGAAAATATGTTTATTGTTAAAAATCTTATTGATGCCCTAAAATCTACCAAGAATGATCTTGAAAACTAAATTGGTGGAACTAAAGAAAAGTTTTGAGCTATTACAAAAAGAAAATGAGATTTTGAAATAAGGAAAATTTTTTTATGAAATGTTGCCTTCTCAAAATGAGAATCTTAAGAAAGAGATCTCAACTTTGAAGGATTCACTTGCCTCTTTTAGAAAAGGAAATGAAAAACTTTAATCTTATTTTAGGCTCTCAAAAGACTTTAAGAGATAGACATAGCTTAGGCTTTAATCATTCTAAACCTTCCACTTCTAAGCCAAAATTTGTTAGAGCTTTTTCCAAAGCTAGAACTCCCTTACCTTCATTTAAATCACATGTGCATAATCATAGTTGCTTACATCCTCACTTTCAAAGACTAAATGCAAATCATGCCTTCATTTATGGAACCAAGTATTATAAGAATACACAAGTTCCTTTACGTTTTAGGCATCAATATTTCAGGATTCCACCTCACTTGTGCTCTACACAAGAGCTTAAGAAAGCATCTATTGGCAATGCTTTTCTTGTGAAAATTATGGCCATAAAGCATATTTTTGTTATGCTAGGTTGAAAGATAAGCATATTTATATAGCTAACCCCCTTAAACCCAAAAGAAAATAGGTACCAAAGAAAGTCTAATTTTGTGGGTTTAAAGTTTAATTTTGTGGGTTTGGAGGCTCCTCACCCTCTGCTCAAAATAGAGAATCAAATGGTGAGTAAAGCTGCAGAATTTAAAGAGGAGCTAAAGTTTTTAAAAAAAAACTTATATTTTTAGAAAAACATAACAATTGGTATCATATGGTATCATTAACTATAATGTATCTTTTTCCTTCCTTTTGTTTTGTTTAATATGCATTTGCTAAGGAGGAGTTTGTTTTATGAACCATCATAGGTATCAATTTGATGTTTTAGTTAAGGAATCTCTAGCAACTATCATTCATTTCTTGTTTTCCTCAATTTGTGAAGAGAGCATGCAACCCCAAGTTATGTTAACTGATTTTGTGTTTGAATATCTTAGGAGATTTATTAGAAGGAAGCATAAAGATAAAGGGAGTTTTCCTTTCTTATTTGTTATGTATTTTTGGTATCATCATGTTTGCCTTATTTTCTTTAAGGTACTTGGTCTAAATTTTAGAAAGAGAATGTTTGTTTGTTTGAAAGAGGGAGAACATTTTTTTAAGGGGAAAATTTTTATGTCTGTTTGTCATGATGATAAAAAGGGGGAGAAGTTTTGGATGTTTTAATTTGATTATTTGATTATTTTATTTGGTATCACTTATGTGCATAGCCTGACACTTGGTATCTTTTATGTGTTTGACATCCAACATTTGGTATCTTATATGGTCCAACATTTGGCATTTTATATGGTACAACATTTGATATCTTATGTGGCTTGTTAAGTAGCATACTTGGTATCAAGCCTTATGTGGATATTCTGATAATTGGTATCAAACCTTGTGTTGAATTGGTACCAAACCTTGTGTGGATATTTTAATTATACGTATTTTGGTCGGTATCTTATTTGTAGTTTTGTGTTTTAATATTTTGTATCCCTTATGTGTTTAAGCTTTGTATTTTTGATATCAAAGCATCTTAGTTTTGTCATCATTTAAAAAGGGGAGATTGTTGTAAATGCCAGGGGGAGAATGTTTATAGAATATGTAACCCCAAGGCATTGGACTCACTTCTTTACTTTGAATGATAACAAAACTATTGTTTTGAAGGATAACAAAACTATAACAAAACCAATAGAAGTTCTAATGTTTGCACTTTAGTGTTTTTGGATGATTTAAATAGACCTAACAAACGTTAAAAAGGGAGATTATTGTAAATGCTAGGGGGAGAATGTTTGGAGAACATGTGACCCCAAGACTTGATGAACGTTAAAGGGCTAGAACAAGTTCAAAGGGCATTGTGCAAGTTCAACAAGTAATGAACATCTCCCAATGAGTATTAGAACATTCAACAGACACTGAAGGATGAGTAATGGACTTTGATTGGATGATGTTATTTTGCCAAAGTCTTTTAGACCTAGCAACAGGCATTAAAGAAGTGTTGCAGGTTGAGCTGTGTTGGATCTAGCCATAGGCATTTAAGTTTCATAACGAGCATTGATTTGGCCTAGTAATAGACATTGTATATTCGCAATAGGCATGGAAAAGGTGTCAAGCTTGAGCTAAATTTTCTAAAACCCAAAATAGACGTTGGCCCTTCTAGCAGGCATTGAAGGAGTTTTCAATAGGCATTGTGAATTGCTCAACAGACGTGGAAAGCAACAGTGCAAAGTTTGAAAACTATAGTATGAAGTTTAAGCTTTCTGGAAATGAACAATGAGCATTGTTCTTTTTCCAACAAGCATTATAGTCAAAGCCAACGAGCATTGAATGATAGGTAACGGGTATTAGAAGTAATCATTACAAGTCAATGAGAGTTAATGAAGAACAATGGGTGTTATCATCTCTAACAGATAGTTTTTGTAGAAAAGCTATCAGATATTTCATCAACTATTCTAATGGCTAGTTGTGGAGTTTGGATATAGAAGGAGCATTTTTTGAAGACTAGCCATAAAGAGAAAAGTTTGGAGAAACTTTGTAAACAACTTGTAAACATTTTTAATAAGTCTTTGTGCAAAACTTTTTAGGGGTAGCTTGTATTTTGGGTAGAGTGAGATTTTTTTTATTGCTCTTTTGAGAGTAGATTTTCTTAAGCACTAATTGTATATTTGCTATGTATTTAAGAAGTTTAGACAATGCTTGGATTTTTCCTTGCTAGTAATTTTAGAGGTCGGTATTATGCTTAGAGAAATACCAAGTGGTAGGTTTTTCTTGAGCCTGTAAAAAGAAAAGTTTTTCCTGAGCTTGAAAAAAGAAAGGTTGTCTTTGAGCTTATAAAAGGGAAGGTTCTTCCTTAGCCTAAAAAAGAAAAGGTTTTACTCTTGAGCCTGGAAAAATATTAAGAAGGCCTAAGTGAAAACTTGAGGAGTGGAGTAGGCAGGTTGCTGAAATACTATAAAAATCTTTATGTTTGATTTGTGTGTTTGCTTCTATTATGGTTGTTTTATTTTTTGTTTTTTGCTTGCAATCCAATTCACCCCCCCCCCCCCCCCTCCCCCTTTAGGTTGCCTCATCATCGCTATGTCCAACAAGAGAGAGTTGAGATATAAATTTACAAGAGTTTAGCCATAATAAATTGTCATTCTCTTGCATTTAAGACCATTTGGCAAAGTATTTATATGTTCCTCCCACCAAAGAGCCATTATAAACAAAACTATCTCTATATCTTCAAAATTGATGGTAAAATCTTACATTTAATATTTGTCAGACGAAAGTCGTGGTCGTGACTATTCATCACGATCACGATCTCCATATTTGTATTGGATTTTGCTCAATCATAGTTGTGTTTTTCAATTATATCTAATGACTAGTTACATGTGGCATTTTAACATTGGTTCTTTAAAAATCTAGCCATTAGGTTCCTCTAAAGGAGGTTGAAAGTCACAGTGATGAGCTAGAAGAGTTGGTGATAACTTCCACTATGAACCAATACTGAGAGATTGGAGATTTTACATATGAGAGAATGTGATCACTACCAATAGGTCGATACCATGACTTTTAAGATTCCAGTGGGTCCTTTGACATGTGGCTTTACCTGGTTGAGTGTGAAATGCCGCAAATGGAGTTTGAATATAACAATCGTGACTTACATAGTGACTTCCACCGTAAAACAACCTATCAATGTTATTCATCAACTTTTCTTAATTAGCGATAGCGACCTGTAAGTCATGGTCACGATTTTGGAGTAACTTTTCATACTTTGAGCTCTTAATTTGTATTAGAGTCATTCAATCTATATTGTAAAGATCAAAAGATAGTTTTGACTTAGGTTTGATGACGTAGTCCAATAGAGGGTTATCAAACTTTGTCTTTTTTTGGGTTATCTTATAAAAAGGGTATTCAATTTACTATCTTTAGGATAATTTCATTTATCCTTTATTTATGTTCCTTATGTCTTTTATGGTCATCTTATTCATTTCTTTGAGTTTAGCACTAACCTTGTGTCTTTTTAGGTTATCCTAATCATAAAAATATTTGTATATTCCATGACTTTAGGGTTCTTTCATTTTTTCTTTGTTTATATACTTTGTGTATTTTATGGTTATATTATTCCTTTCTTTTATAGTTATGTTATTCCTTTCATAATGTGAATGAATTTGATTTTCATATATTCTTTATGCTTTTTGAATAAAAAGGGAGTGCACTTTATTTCTTTTAGAGATATCTTAGTCCTAAAAGGGAAACAAAAACAATTAAACACCTAAACACTTATTTTGAAATAACATAAACAACAATGGTAAACTAACTCAAATAAACAATTTTATCGTTCCTCGTTAATTCCTTCACCCTT
This sequence comes from Omphalea diandra, assembly GCA_949677035.1. Lineage (NCBI taxonomy): Eukaryota > Viridiplantae > Streptophyta > Magnoliopsida > Malpighiales > Euphorbiaceae > Omphalea > Omphalea diandra. The sequence goes on along the minus strand of CATIWR010065176.1, from coordinate 5,015 downwards.
GTTTCTCCTTAGGTCACCAAATACCTGATAAAACACAACTCACATATAACTTACTAATTATATAAATGAAAGCACCTAATCATCCATTCTCACTTAGATAAAATCTTTCTAATACACAAAATCATACCATTAAATCAAAAGTTGAAATCATAGGTGTAAAATATAAACCATAACAAGAAACAACATTCGCATCTTTCGTAATCAACAATTATAAACTAAATCAAATAAACACTTATACTATTCTTCCTTGTTAATTCTTTCGGCCCTAGTTCTCGTCGAGTCACTAAATACTCAACAAAACATAACTCACATATAACTTATTAATATTATAAATGAAAATACCTAATCATCCATTATCATTTAGATAAAATATTTCTAATATACAAAATCTTATTATTAAATCAAAAGTTGAAATTTGTAGGCATAAAATAGAAACCATAATAAGAGAAAACACAATAACACTTATTTCGCATCTTTCATAATCAACAATTATAAACTAAATAAAACAAACACTTTTACAATTCTCAATTAATTCTTTTACCACCAATTCTTTTTGGATCACCAAATACTTAGTAAATCACAATAACTAAGCTTTAAATTTTTTTTTAAAAAAAAAAACAAATTACTAATGACAATGATACATAACTGGTGTAGCAAAAATATCCAAACAAAAAAATTCAATAAAAAATCAAAAAGAGGTATAGTAATAGAGCTACAAAAAAGTGAAAATATGTCACCCATATTATAATAGTACAAGTAAAGGAATATAAGAATATGAAATTTTAGTTGCATAACTAAACTATAAATATGATTAAAGCAAACAATATTGATTTAATCAATTTGAAATCATCATAATTAAGTGATTAAAATATATAAACTATTTTTTAAAAACTAATTTATTTAAAATCAAATAACAAGTGATTTGATCTTAAATTTAAAAATAATGCAAAAAAAAAAAAAATTCATACATCAACTCAATAATTTGACTATACTCACTTATAATCTAAAATTAATCAATCTAAACTCCTCTAAAAAGTTTTAAAAAAACTCACCTAAAATATCTTTTAAACTCCATTCTTTATTTATTTTTGATTATTTCATCCCTAACTTTCAATACCTAAAACATCCTTATTACTACTTTCACCTCACATTCACCATTAAAGACATACCAAAACACCTAACTTTTTCCTCTTATAACATTGAATAATTTGAACACCATTAAGGGAGCATTTAATGAGTAATTTGAACTCATATAATGTGATCGAGTCCAAACTTAGCAAGACGAAATAAAATTGTAAATCATAGAATAACACCAGAATAACTCAACCTATATGTTTATTACCTCTAGTTTTTATCCCCGACTTGGCAAATTACAAATGCATTTCCTCTCACTATATATATATATATTTTTTTTTTTTTTGTTACAGTAGATGAAAATTCACTCATTGTGACATTTACATTGTGGTGCAACAATTAAAGAAAATTCAAACTTAAGAAACCCATTATTCCTTTAAAATGAAAATAAAAGTTAACCAAGCCAAAATTCGTTTAGGATGCTCAAGAAAAAAATTTATATGTTCATTTTTATTGAGAATTCTTGAGTTTTTCTTTATAAAAGTATTTTTCCTTTATGAAAATTTTGACTTTTCTCTTATATAAATTTGGTGTTATACTAGATTCATTGCTACTATGAAAAAATAATTTGAAATAATAAAGTTTAGCTTTTTTTTAATATATTCATGTTATCGATTTTGATGAAAACATTTAACTGAAAATATGGTTTAAAAAATTACTAATCAAAACGAACTTTTACCAAGCAATTTATACTACTTTTATCAATATGTTTGGAAAATACCAAAAAGGTTTATATTATTTAACAAATTATATATTTATATATTTTTTGATATGCTATTTTATCATATATTTATAAATCAAAATATATTTTTATTTATGAATGATTTTTTTAAAAAGCGCCTTAATATTTAATATTTGTAGTACTAATTAAGGGGGGAAATAAAGTTATGAAAAAGAAAAGACTTCAATTTTTTAAAAAATGGTAATACTAATAACAATGATAATTATGCCTTCGAGTTTCAAAAACTATATTCAATTCAGTCACTAAAAATAATAGAAATAAAGAAGAAAAGAAAAGTAGAAGGTTCATAAAGGAATTAAATTAATTGATTAATCATGAGCCAAGAAAGGCAAACAATCCATAATATTCATTTACAGCAAACAGGCTATATATAAAAAAATGCAAACAATCTATGAAACAAGATCAAAGAAGACATCATTTCAGGGTAACTAAGATAAAAAAAAAAAAAAAAAAAAAAAAGTCATTACAATTCCAAACTGAGATAAAAAAAAAATTGTGGATTAACTAAGATAAAAAAAAATCCACAAATAATACACAAAGAAGAAAATAACTAATGCAATAGAACTCTTCAATCACGAATTACCCAACAAAAATTAATCCACAAATCCAAACTTGCAAAATTGCAACTGGTTCTGCAGAAACCAAATCAAAACAATTGATCCTAACTTAATTAAACCAAAATAACTGATTTTGCAATATATTTTATATTGTCATGACAAATATAATTTTAGCCCTAACTTGATTGATTGATTTATATGTCAATTTTGTAAATTTTAATTAAAATAAAATGATTTTGTTTGACACCATCCATTCAATGTGTTTACCAATTATGAATATGTTTCTCTATTGATTAACTATGAAGATGAGCTTTTATGAATTTTAGTATATTTAATATTATTATTTATCTTTTATTTGAACTATAAATACTTATGTCATAAATTAAACTAATTTAATTATTAAATTATAGAATATAATATCCATATAATATTTTCTACATTCCTTAACATTAGGCTAAAACTGAAAGTAATACCAATTGAGCCTAACTTAACTAATTTGAAAACTTCCTTGGGCTATTGATATAAATTTTATTAAAGAATTTCGAAAAGCTATAGAATTACTTTTGATCCATTTATATATAATGTTTATGTCAGTTAAGGGAATCTTACTTCTACTTATCAATTATGCATTTTGGCCTTAGTTCACTCTTGAAAAGAGAATTCAATGCACTTCTTTGAACAAAATTTTATTTTCTTGTCAATTCACAAGGAACCCATATACATATTTTTTTGGTGTTGTTTTCATATCTCAATAACTTTAGCTTTTATCGAAATAGTATCTATAGTTTTAGAGTTATCATTAAATATTCATTACATTTCTTGGAAATGAAACTAGGAACTAAATTTTAGAGATTTAGAAATTTTTTTCATTCCATTTCAAGAGTAATTGAAAGTTTTTGCAGCAACCTCCACCGAAAAAATGACTTTTAAAACCAAAATATATTGAAACAACATGTAAATAAGGAACATTCATCAATCAGTCCACACCAATTTATTCTATAATAGAAAATCAATCAATACTAATACCCTTGCTCAAAAGAGATTTCAGAGATCACTAGGGCCATGATCACCATCAATAGCATGACCATACCATTTCAAACACTTTTTCCAAAAGAAAAATGCAAAAATCACATTTCTTAAACTATAACAATGATTATAACTATCTACATTTCAATCATGTAATTATAATTAGATAAAACCCAGAAAATTAAAATCCTAATAGTAAAAAACACAAAATTCATCAAACACAAAATCTCCCCCGCCCCCCCTGTAACTACCAATTGTGTTTACAAATCATGTTGCTCTGATACCAATAAATGTAACAACCATTTTCATATGACATAACGCATATGGCTCTGATACCAATAAATGTAACAACCATTTGTGTTTACCAATAAATGTAATGACCACTGATACCACTAAATGTTAGCATTATTATTTTTTTACCATAACATGTAATGCTACAATCAGTACCTATTAAAGCACACAACATCCGGGATTTGCCCGTCGGCCTCGCGATGTCATACACACCTGGATTTGCACGTCTGGCCCACGTATGCTTGAGCCCTCTCTGATATCAAAACTGTAACATCTAAATTCATTTGTCAAACTAATAACTGTGACATCTATTGTTCTCATTTGTAAATCAGCTTTGATACCACAAATCGTAATGTCACAACGTGGCTACAGTTGGTACCTATCAGAGCACTCAACATCCGGGATTTGCCTATCGGCCCCGCGATGTCTTACACATCAAGATTTGCATGTTTGCCCCGCGTGTGCTTGAATCCTTTGATACCACCAATTGTAACTATCGTCTTCAGTTGCAAATCATGGCATTTCACGTTCGAAAATGGCTTATTCATCATACATATATAATCCCATATGTATTTAATGTACACATGTGTTAACTAATGTCAGGACCAGTGACCATGACTAGTTCCTATCAAATGTATGTACATGACGCAAGGAGAAAGAGTTGGTATTCAGCCGACAACCTGTGTTCCATGTATCTTTATGCAAGACTTTATATACCAAAGTGTCCAAAGTTTATGCATCAGTTTCTGAAAAATAATTGCAATTTGGTGAGTCGCAACTCAGTGAATAAAAACAATAATCAAATCCTCATGACATAATCCATAATCAAATATCATCAAGATACATTACAAGTATAACAATTGACTATGCAAGTACAAATGCAATAGCTTTATTTTTGTCGTGATCGAGCAAGGCAAACATTGCTCCTGGGATATTCATGTGATTCATGTAACATATGATTTGGGACCTATTGGTCCATCTTCCTGTAATTTGCAAATGTTTGACAAGTCGGTCACAATGCCCCTTTTAGTTCCATATGCAAGTGCTTATTCACAAATCATATGCCAAGTAATCGTTAAGAACATTTAGTTCTCACTTGGCCTATATTCCCATGTAACATGTAACAATTCAATCATATATACATGTAATAGAACATAATCATATCATACAATTATCACATACACCCATTGAATTCGATTATGGTTTTTACTCACCTTTTGATGTAACCAACCTTTATGGTAGGGCTTCTTCAAAGTATTGAGATC
>CATIWR010065174.1:0-25588 GCA_949677035.1 Omphalea diandra | reverse complement strand
AGTTTGTTCATGTTCTTTTTCTAAATTGGAAATTGTCAAATTGCAATTTTGTTGGTTGAACAGTAATTTGTCTCCAATCAAACAAAGCTTTTGTTCCTTGGATGATAGAACTTGTGAAAAGGTTGTTTTTTTGTGATTGTAATATGTTTTTTGTTAATTTTTTTTTGGAACTTGTGATGGTTTACTTCGACTTTTTTTGAAATTCAATTTGCAAGCTATTAAGCTGTAAACTCATTTATTTTACTGAGCTAACGTGTGCTCAAATGTGAATATTAAACAGTTAGTTACTCATGATTATGTCAATCTTGCGGAATGATATAACATGGGGGGAATATAGTGTCGTCAATCATCAGTGTTTTCCTTGGCGAGAAATTATATACCTTCGATGGTTTTTTTTTTTTGATACTTCAATGTTGTTTTAATTGATTAAGTAGTGGCACTTTCAGAGTTGTTGGTCTTGCTGAGCATTTAGTAGGCATCTGGTTTCAATAGGTGATCAGCAGTTGATTTCACCATAGATAAAAACTTTATTTTCCACTCACCATGTTATGCATTGCAGCATCAGCTTTAGGTTTGTTGTGTTTGCACTGTTTGGATATAAGGCAATATGAATACGATTGCTATTGTCAGAAAGCATTTTGGGAATTTTAGGTTGCCTATTTGTGTTGACTAGAACTACTGGTTGCTGTAATTTTTATTTTCTGAAGAAGCAGAAGACAAATCTTAAAATTTTGCTTTTTTTTTGGATGATGATACCATCTTGAAATGAGATGCGTATAGCTGCACACACCATGGTGTCATAAAAGTTAGCTCGGAAATGTAGTGAACTCTCCTGAAACCTGCAGTATATTTTGTCAAACAGCATTCTTTGGTGCAGGCATTGTCACTGGTGCTTCCATATGTGATTTTCTTTTGCATATTTAGTTCTATAAATCAAGGAACTTTTAGGAATGACCTCCTTAAAAGGATTTTTCTACAATTCCCAAGGAATTATTGAAAATTCTTTGCAGGAGGATATTATCTTGGTGATAAGGTGGGCTGAATACTTATTCTGCTATACTCTTTACATTTTTACAGGGTGAAGTCGAGTGAATGTTTATATGAATGGATTATGGTAGTGTTCTGCTGCACATTGTATGAAATATAATTGATTACAAGGTATTTCCTCAATGGGGGGAGCTTGTTCTAGGAAGAGAGAGCAATTGGACAATGAAGATAGCTTATGTAGAGGGATTTCTAGACGAAATAGCAAAAGGGCAACTTCATTTTCTAGACCTGCTTGTGAACAGCAGAGGAAAAATCACAGATGTCCATCACTCATGGAATTGTGCATCCAAAAAATACGTGAGGTACATTATATTCTATGCAATATCAGGATCCTCAAATTGTTTTCCAGACAGCTTTATTGCTTAAGCTTTTTATCTCAGCAGGACATAGATAAATATAGTACGTTTTCTATGCTTCCAAGGGATATTACTCAGCAGATCTTCGATGAATTAGTGTATTCTCAATGTTTAACAGATAATTCTCTTGAAGCTTTCCGAGATTGTGCTCTCCAGGTAATTTCAACTGAGCTGTTTGGCAAATCCATTCAAGAATTTTGTCACCGTGTGCTTGTTTATTTTTGCATGTTGTTAATTTGTTTGTGGGTTTGACAGGATCTTCACTTGGGAGAATGCCCTGGGGTTAATGATAATTGGATGGATGTTATCTCTTCACAAGGGATTTCTTTATTGTCTGTGGATCTTTCGGATTCAGATGTCACTGATTCTGGATTGATTCGTTTAAAAGACTGCACAAACCTTCAAGCCTTAAATTTTAATTATTGCGATCAGATTTCAGACCTTGGACTTAATCAAATGAGTGGTAAACTTTCCCTCTCCCAACCCATCTCATCTCTAAAAGCAAAATAGTTTTTTGGTTTTCAGCTTAGTTCTTCAGTCTATAAGCACACAATGATGTTTTTCTTAATTTATAGAGAGTGGTCTAGGACAAAAGTAGGAGAAATCTAGACTCTAGAGTAATAAGTGATCAATGAAAGAGAAAAGGAAAATAGCTAGCAAAACAATAGGAGTAATCAGAATATCAGATATAGAACATACAATGCTAAAAGGCTTGACCAGATGGAAGGGAATTCATTATTTTGGTCTAGATGTTGGATTAATGGTATTTCATTTAGCCAGCTGACATTTATAAAGCCAAGGTAAATACTTAACAAAGCTCGGATTTCTATTTTTATGTACTGTTGTCTGTCAATTGAGAAGTAATTTTGGATAGTTTGATATCATTTTATCTCCATCGTCTAATGAGATGTAAAAATTTATGTTCTTGTTGGACTTAATCTTTATCTATATGTGGAATTCCTTATTCCTACTTTCTTTATACCTGCTGGCTACTTGAACTGACAACCTCCTCATTCTTGATGTGGGAGGTCCAGGTGTCCTTTAGTGAAAGTGGGAGCCGGGAGTCAGGAGTTCCACTCACTTTCCAATCTGTTTTATTTTGGTCGAGTAAGGGGACGAAACTCAGTTACCGAGTTACATTATCATTGCTCTATTTAGAGCAACACCGATATTGTCCTATACTGGAGGCCTGAAGGCTTCCAGCTGTTGATACCTATAATTCTACCGGAGAGAATGATCCTCAATCCGATCTGCTGACTTGTTACCTTCTCTATACACATGTTCACATGAACTACTGAATCCCTTCATAGCACTTGCCTGCAGTGTGTCAAAAAGTTGGCCATCCCTTTATCGCCAGCTTTTCTGACTTGAGCAAGTTTTTAATGACATGAAAATCCACCTCAAGAATTACCTTCCTATGCCCATTAGTCCATACCATGTGAATACCATAAAAGACCACCCATAGCTCTGCAACTACTGAGGAGAAAATGCCAGTAAGGCACATGAAACCACCGCACCTGCTGCCTTGCTAATCCGTTAAGAGGCCTCCTCCTGTATGACCTGGATTTCCTTTGCTCAAGCCATTGCTGCTAAGTTTGACCTATCTTGGCAGCGGCATATTTCATCCAATAAGAATTACACGTTTAATTATAGTAAAAACACTAGCTTTATCTACCTCATTGTAGTAATTCCTCAGGGATGCTGGGCTATCATTACCTTCATTATTGTTCTAAAAATTTGTAAGATCAATTTCCTTTTATATCTAACTGCCTCCTTAATTGGGCTTGACTCTTTTTCTTTGTCATTCATATAACTTTTGATATCTCCATTGCATTGTCACCTCTCATGTCACTCAAGAGTAGGGGAATGAGCATGCACCCTTGATAATTGTCTTTGTGCAAAATCTGCAGGCCTCTCGAACTTGACTAGTTTGAGTTTTAGAAGGAATAATTCAATTACATCTCAAGGAATGAGTGCCTTTGCTAGTTTAATCAACTTGTTGAAATTGGATCTGGAGAGATGTCCTGGCATTGGTGGTGGACTTGTTCATCTGAAAGGTAATTTTTACCTTTGAAGGTACTCTGACTGAAGCAGAAACTAAAATTTCTTGTTGATAGAAGAAATACATGTTTTGAATAATATACTGTAATTTTGCTTCAATATTCCTTATTTTACTGACCTTTTTTTGAGGGTATGACTTGTTTGTTGAATGCATCAGTTTTCTTGGATTTGTTTACTTAAATAAAATTTTTGCAAAGTGATCCATAAGATTTTATAGGTTGATCGGTTTCCGCCGCTCTCTAACAGTAGCATTACTAGTGTGTGGGCATGCATGTGTGTTCTGGCACATATGTGATGGGCTTTCACATTGCCGATGAACATGTGTGCATGTTTCTTTGTGTATCTGTATTTTAGCATGGGAAACATGTAGTGCTATCATTGTTAAATGCTAATGTACTCTATTTGTAGTATCCCTGAAACCTGTTGTTTGTTATCTCTTGACATTTTATGTTTGAAGTCCTTGAGAGTTCTGTAATATTTTTGTGTGGAATGTGATGGAATGGCTGTGAGTATTTCTATAGAATCGTTTATATATGGAACTACTATGTGTATCTGTGCACTGCTTTGTTGTTTATAGTTGAAAAATCTGTGGTAATGAAGTTTGAACTTAGAGATTTCAAATTGCAAAATTGACAGATGAGAAATGGTCAATATTGCAAGCTTTACCTAATGTGTCCGCATATGTCAATCTACAGGTTTGACGAAATTGGAGTCTCTTAATATTAAATGGTGTAACTGCATAACAGATGCCGATATGAAGCATATCTCGGGTAAAATTCCTCGTGTTCTCTCTAGCACGACTCTCTCTCTCTCTCTCTCTCTCACTCACACACACACACCCACACAACACACACCCACACCCACACAACACACACCCACACCCACACCCACACCCACACCCACACCAAAAAATTAATAAATAATGAAAAACATGTGCTATAGGTGCTAATTGCTGATTTAACCAGTTTGATAGAATTTTTGCTATGTTAGTATTGCTGCATTCCAACTTGCATCGAGGATACCCCTCTTGTATGACTTGGAAGTACTTGTCCTTTTGAATTATGAGGTTTTTGACTTCATGCATGTGGTGTGAGAAAAAGTGGATTTGGAATTCGGAAAACATTTGCACAATTATGATTTTGTTTATTGAGATCAGTTAATGTGAAAATTATGACTTCATTAATTTCAACTTTGATCTAAATTTCTTAGCTATGCAAATTGTTATTTGCTTTTGTTTCAGGGTTGACAAACTTGAAAGGATTAGAAATTTCCTGCAGTAAGGTTACAGATGTGGGTATTTCATATTTGAAAGGTATTTAATCCTTTTTCTTATTTTTGTTAATATTCCAAGTAGTACGTTATCCATAGTCTTGGAATCACAGATCCTTCCTTGCATTGCTTAGTCAGTGTTGCAGTAATTTAATGTACAAATGTAGAAGTTGAAAATTGGTTGAAGTGAATAAAGTGTATGGCCATTTGAAACATGTAGCATTAGCTGCATGATAGGTATGTTTCTTACAGGAGCCATGTCCACATTGTTTGTACGGTATTTCTGGTTTTGGTAAAGCTAAAGCTGCCCAATCAGTACTCATAAATTTTGTCTCGCATTTGATGACCACTTTGTATAACTTTTATCACCCTTCAGTTGTTGGACTCAGTAGCATATGCTCCATCGTTGATAAAAAGTGATTCGTACTTCCAGAAAAAGTTGATGAATAGTTGTGTTTCAGGTTTGCATAAGCTTAATCTACTAAACTTGGAGGGCTGCCCAGTCACAGCTGGATGCTTGGAGACTCTCTCAGGTTTGCATTTTATTCAACTGCTTAACAGTCTGTGGATCATGACACCTTTTGTTATGAATAACATAATGGGTTGCATTCAGTCACTTGCTCAGCTGGTTTTCAGAAGTTACTTTTGATATATAGGTGGCATAATGTTAACCTAATTGATGCTATTGCCTGTTGGTTTGAAATTGATTGTTGATGCTTGATAATTTTCATTTTTCTATGGTTATGAATATGGAGTATATTTGGAGAATAAGTATAATGAAACTGTTTTTGGACATTGTTTGGATAACCTCTGTGTGCTACATCTATCTAATCTTTAGTGAAGGTAGGGCATAACCTGACTTCTATATTGTATATTTTTCTGCAGCTCTTGGTGCCCTGTTTTATTTGAATCTTAACAGATGCCATCTCTCCGATGATGGTTGTGAGGGTTTTTCTAGTAAGTATTACTTAATCTGATTTAACTATATCTCCTTTGAGTGTTTGAATTATATCTGACGCTTGCTATGTGATATGCTTTGCATTTCACAGAGCTGAAAATGCTAAAGGTGCTAAACTTGGGCTTCAATGATGTCACAGATGCCTGTTTGGTAAACCTAAAAGGTTTTTTTTTTCCCTTTCACTCTTATTTTATTATACCAAGACTGTAGGTCAAAATACTTTCTTATTTCTTTTTTAATCGATTGTGGATAAGGTTTCTGATTATTGATAAATAGTAAAGTTGACGGTTACTGGAAAAAGACTCGAAAGAACTGAATTCCAAATTGAATTGAATGGTGTACTGTGGTGGAAATATAGGAATTACTCAGTTCTTCCTTCATTTGATGAAAAGACTGATTAGCCTTGGAAGCTATGAGATTCTTTTTTTCCATAAATTTTCTAGCAGTAGAATTTATACTGTATGCTAAGCTCTAAGGTCCCTGTGCCAACAGCTTTTCTCCTTTATTTCTTGCACTTGAATACTTACTAGTCTTACATCATTGTTGGAGACTTTTCAAGTTGGTTCTGGCAAAATAGTTCTAAATTTTTATTCCTGTGTCTACAGATTGTAAAACTATTAATGGAATGTCTTGTTAGATTTTTAAGTTATTGAATATCTTGAGCTTCCATTGCTATTGTGACATGTACGCAAACATTGTTTTAAACAGGCCTGACAAATTTGGAGAGCTTGAACTTGGATTCTTGTAGAATTGACGATGAGGGGCTGGCTAATATGACAGGTCACTAATGATTGCCTCTTTTTTTCGTGTATCCTCATGTTTATTTCTATTTTTTGTTTTTGATTTGTTTTAATTAAAAGGTTTATATGTAAATAATTGATATCAGAACTCTGCAGGCCCAACTTTTTGTGTCAGTGTAAACACTTTGCTGAGTCATTTCTCAAATTAGAGTGAGATTAGGCATGAAGTTTTCTTGAATATATGTCTTTGTGCTTGAAAACGTCCCTTCAATTTCATTTATGCAGTTTTCTGATGCCAGAAACTGTAAAGTTTCTTCCAAATTCAAAAACTGGGCAACAAAAATGAAAGAAAAAATAATGACAGTCAGCATAGTTTATTGTCTAGACTGAGAGTATGATTGTAAGTTTCTATTAACATGAAACTTCTATTTTTTGTAAGAAGCCTTGTTTTATGTAGCAACAAGTGATGAAAGCAGCTTTATCAATGTGTTGTCCAAAGCTTTTGAAATCAATGTTGAATTTAACATGATAAATTTTTTCCTGCTTTATTTTTCTTCACACTCTTGCCCACCTTAATTCAATGGTGCTCTCTGATGCATTTCTCATTCTTGTTTTGTCCTTTCCTTTTCCATTCTAACAGCAACACTAATTCTTGGGAATATTAATTTTGTTTTTTAGGTCTTCAACAGTTGAAATGTTTAGTGTTGTCAGATACTGAAGTTGGAAGTAGCGGGCTGCGCCACCTATCTGGTTAGAAATTTATTTCCTACTTGTGAAATGATATATGATTATATACGAAATCAGTTCTGATAGATCTTCGTTTTTCCCTTCACTGATCGTATCGTACATTCAATTCTTCAACTCATATTATCTACAAGATGTTTTTTTATATATTCTTTTTCCCTCTTCAATCATTCTCTATCATTCTAGGCTTCTAGCTAATGGTAGAAAGCTGAATGTTTTGAAGTCTTTAGTATCTTTTGGTTGAACTTAGCAGTTTTCTTTAATTGCTGGCTTGGAAATGTCTTCCCTCAATTTGCACGCATCTTTTGAGAGTTTCGTAAAGTGAGATCCCTTTGAAAAAAAAAATCCTTTTCCCTTTTGTTTGGGAATGCTCATGGAGTAATATTGATAATCACTTAGAAGAAAGCTGTTCTATTTAATTTTCTAAAATGTTTCAATCCCTGGCTGGTGAGGCATAGGCCATAGAGGTGATGTGGACAGCTATGAAAAACTTGGGCTCTTAAAGATAAGAGCTAGGGTTTATAGAAGTCAAGAATTAGGGTTTAAGATTAAATCTGACTTTCTAGAAATGAGGGCAAGTTAAATAAATAAAATATAACTAATACCATTTTTATTTTTATTTTATAAGCTGAATTTCTACTAGCCTCACATCAATGGGAACTAGAACTCGATCCTATAAAGAAAGCCTCATACTATTTACAGTTAGAATTGCATCACACAACTGTAAATCAAGAGCACAATTTACAGTGATTTTATTGACTGAAATCTGAATTATAAAGCATTGCAAGCATGGGTATTTGTGGACTTGAAAGTAATCCTAAACCTTAAGAGGATAATCTATCTTAGTTTGGCTGAAGGAGTACCATGTGATAAGGACGTTGTATGAAATGTGATTGCTATTATGGCTCATCCTCTTAATGTAGGTTTCTGTAAAGATTAGCCAAGTTCATTTTATGTCTACGTCAATGAACAGCAATAACCAAAAAAGGCTACTTGAAGTGAAAGTATTGGTGGTTGCTTGTTACCATACCTAAGAAGCATAGTTTACATCAAATGTAGGCTAACCAGTTTACTCTGGCATACTACTAAAGGGGCATGGTAAGCTACTTCTTCGCTTGTTTGACGAGGCCACAGACTAACCAACCCTTGCATGTGAATTCACTTCCATCCAATGTTTGGTGTGCTATTGCACATGTATACTTGAGAACTTAGAATCATCATCTGGATTGGAATCTGAAGACAGATTGAAAGAGTGTGTTAGTAAGGGTTCCTGCTGAGATTGAATTTTTTTTTTTTTTTAAAATGAGAGTGGACAATTCTTTTTTCAGTGGAATTCGAAACACAATAGATTAATATTAATGTTGTTATATTGAGAACAACAGGACTTGAATATGGCTGCATTCAAGGCAATGAAGCTGTGCTGCAGGGGAAGGGGGGATTTCACTGCATGAATCCCCATAAAATATTTGGTGTATTATTTAATGAAGCTATGAAATTGTTTCTCCTCTATTTCTGTTATGAAGTTGTGGTTTATGTGCATTTTTATATACTGATCTTTTATTGGTTTATGACTTTCTGCATTGCAAAACTTCATCTTTTATTTATTTCTTCTTTTTAGGTTTGACCAAATTGGAGAGTATAAATCTGTCATTCACTATGATTACGGATGGAGGTATAAGAAAATTATCTGGATTATTGTCTCTTAAATCACTTAATCTGGATGCTCGCCAAATTACAGATAGTGGACTCGCAGCCCTGACAAGTAAGTGTATTTTTGAGGATGGTGCCTATAGATGTTAAATTTCTTGATTTAGTTAGGCATCAATAAACATGTTTTCTCTGCTGGAGTTTTTTTAGTTTCCATATGTTATTCCCTCTATCTGAAATAAGGTGGTTTTATTGCCATTGAATTGGACAGCATTGAGCCATTGACCTTACTAAATGCAGAAGAGATCACAAGAATATTTTATGATACTTTGAAATTCATTTGGTCTCAATTTGTTGGATTATACCCTTTCTTATCCATTGTCGATTTATCTAAAAATAGCAATTGATTCAAGAGATGAGATCTGGGTGCCTTGTTATGGTACTTTTCGAATTCCTAGGGAGAGTAACAATTTGCTTATGCAGCCTACTTAAAGAATGTTCTCTGCCATGAAATTTTGGGCTGCTACTTGCTAATGATGCTTTCCAATTGAGTGCTCAAAATTTGATTGATCTGTCGGACTAACAGTATTCTCATCAATATGATAGGATTTTTCTGATGTGATTCATCTTTCAATTCCTTCATCATTGCTTTCTAAAATTGCTGACTCTGTTAGAATGAAGACAAAATTAGATCTCAACAATGCTTTGTACTAGTTGAAGTGAACTGTCTGAGTAAAAAAATTGAATAAAGGTGAGAAGGCTACGTTGTTGGGCTGAGGACAGAAGAAACAATTCATTTTGGTGGGAACTTATGTTATGGAACTTGCATAAATTAATGATTGTTCCGGAGTCTATGTTTATGGTTTTTCTGTGAGAATGTTTCCCATATCCATTTTAACTTCTGAGAGTTCACAAGCTGTGATTTAAATTTTTTGTCATTAACATTTTATGTATCATGTTCTGTTAATTACTTTAATTTTTGAATATCTTTATTTGTTCTGATTACTAGATGCATGCAGCTTATCATATACATCTGTTCTTTTGCAGGTTTGACTGGATTGACTCATCTGGATCTTTTTGGAGCTCGTATTACAGATTCCGGAACAAACTATTTGCGAAGTATGCTGTATATACTCTCTTTAAGTTGCCTGCCAGAATTAAATAAACAAGAAGCATTTTTACAGTGCTGAACACATGATTACTGTTATGTCATTATGAATATAGAGCTGAAAAGTTTTATTAGAGTAGAGCTGAAAAGTATTACTAGAGACAATAAGTGATCATTTGCTCTTGATGTCTGATCATTGTATTGGCGGGGGAAAAACTTTTAAACTGGAGATTGAGGCATTTACTAATCAAAGTGATTGGACTACATGCTGGGATTTGGCAAGGGAATTCCTCCTATGTGTTGGAATTCTATTTCCTTAGGGTGCAACTTAGCCCACACAACATGCAATTTTATTAAATTGGGCAAGGGCTTGGAGAAAAAGTTTTGCATTGGACTTTTGATTGGGCTTTGGTTTAAGTATAACTATAATTAGGTTAGGGTGGCCTGACCCATAAAATGAGCAGGCCTATGAGGTAGCTAGGTGAGGACTAAGCCAGATATGCAGTAATTGGCTGGAGATTATGGCAGGAGTTGGTTTGTATTTATTGCTTGCTAGGATTAATAAACTGCAAGCAAGACAAGGGACATATAAGGGAGAATGGAGGGTGGTGTAGGAAATAAATTTATAGGTGTTCAGGGTTTTATTGTTGCAAGGAATAAGGCATACTCTGCGAAAATCTAGAGAATATAGGGGATCAAATGTTGGTTTGCTTATGGTGCTATTCTCATAATACGTGGATTTGGTGTGGGATTTGGAGTTGCGAGATTGTGGGCTCAAATTTAAGGGGCCTGAAAGATGTAAACTATTTGTAATATTTGGCTAATGGCTGGTCTTATCTAATTAATATTATCCTGTTTGTGTTCCACAGTAGTCTTACAAGAATACTTGTGTTATAGCAAATCGATTGAGAAATGAGTATGAAAACCTTTTGTTCTAGTTATTTCTTCATTAATGTTTGTTACTGGATGTTATTAAATTACATTTCATTAGGACACCACCAGGAATGTGTTTAGAGTTGACAGCTTTTTAGTAGGATTCTGTCTTCCTTCTAAAATGAGCTCCTGGCTTTTTTTTTAATATCACTCCCTTTCTTTTCAATTGCTTGTTCCTTTGTAGATTTCAAGAATTTGCAGTCTCTGGAAATATGTGGTGGTGGGTTAACTGATTCTGGCGTAAGGAATATCAAAGATCTTTCATCCCTGACATTGCTGAATTTGTCACAGAACTGCAACCTGACAGATAAATCATTGGAAATGATTTCTGGTAATGTCCAAAGAACTTCAACTGTCTCATTTCATTTGCTTACTTCTGTAATGGACCAAACTTTAATTTGTGGTGGAAATGGTGGTGTTAGTACAGAAACTTTTTGCAATTAAAATAGTTTGAATTATTATGGTAAGTTATTCTACTGCAGACTCAGCTGCACCTGCTCTTTATTATACCTTTATCTAATATTTTGTTTATTAGGAATCAGAGATTCACTCTTTTTACCATCAAGAAGCCTAGGGTACATCATAATAACTATCTATTTTTTGCTGAAACTATCATATTTCAAGTATTCTTAAGGGTGAAATGGTGGTCCAAGCCCCTTAAGTTTTGTCATAAGCCTAAGGGTTTGAAAAAAAAAAGGGTCACACTTGTCCATATACCATGCAGGATTGACAGGATTGGTTTCTTTGAACATGTCAAATTCTCGTATAACCAGTGCAGGATTGCTGCATCTAAAGCCCCTGAAGAATTTAAAATCACTGACCTTGGAGTCGTGTAAGGTGACAGCCAATGACATTAAGAAGCTACAATCAACTCACCTCCCTCAACTGGTAAGCTTCCGGCCCGAGTAGTTGAGGGGAGGTATAAATACAGGACATTCTGTAAATGGTATCTGCTGTCTTGGAGCTTGGTTTTTCAAATAATCACATTAAGCTTAAAAAGACAAATAATGAATCGTACATATGGGTGGATCTGAACTTTGCAAGCGGGATGCGACAAAGAACTTGCTTGATAGGTGGAGCTTTCTTTCATATAGTCAGTATGAAAGATATTGTAAATAGGCCTCCTTGGCAAGTCGTTTGAGATATGGCAAGTTAGGACGAAAAAGGAGAATCAATCATGTGTATATAACTGGATGACAGCCTGTTATGCACGGCGTTCTTTTTATTTTTTGGTATTTGTTTTTATTTTCAGCTCCTCTTTAATGTCTGAATTTCTGTATATGGTTTTATAACATTCTTATGTTGGAAAGTTATTAACTTGGTAATGAGTTTTCTGATTTCTTGATTTTGCTGTCTGCTAAAGTATTATCCTGTGCGCTTAATTAATGTACCAAATAATTCAATCATTGAACGTTACTTTACGGTAATGGGTATTTTCAGCGATGTGGATAAGTATTGCTTAACAATAAATGTCCCTTTTGTTGAATTTAAGCACCAACTAATCCATCCCACATTATTCCGAATTTTATTTAAGAGTTTTGTAAATAATGTTCTATTTTATCTTTGGAACTAATTTTTCTCAAACAAAAAGTGAGAAAGGCTTTCAAATTCTAATCTATGACGTGAAATACACACCATATCATGAACGGGATTCATAATGTAATTAACCAAGTTCAATCAAAATGTCGAGAGTTCCTTTCATATATGCATATTTTGGCATTGTACCCTTTTTATTACTTCACGTCTCAAGCGGTGCACTTGCTCATTTCTGCAGTGCTTAGTTTGGGTTGCGCGTAAGCAGGATGACAATGGCAAGACTTCCAAATTTTGCAACGTGTCATGTAATCTCCAGTTACTAATTGTCAAAAATGTCGGCCGCCAGTTTTCAATCGCGCTTCACGTGAGTGGTCGTCAAATCATTGAAAATAAAAACATTGTAACGATTTAAATATAATTTCGATTAAATTTGATTTTATTTAATTTTAAATAAAAAATTAATTAAATTAAATCAAAATAAATTTATTTAAAATTAAATTAAAATATATTAAATTAAATCCAAATAAATAAATTCTATTTAAAATTTATTATTTATATTAAAAATATTTAAAAATCTATTAAACATATTATTTATATATAAAATATATTATAAGAATTATTATTTATATTTTAAAAATTATTTTTAAAAAAAATTCATTTTAAACCAAAACTTCAATTCAACTGAATCAAATGAATTTGATTTTATTCAATATATAAATTTACTTAGTTTAATTAAATCTTTTTTAAAAAATTTTAATTTTATTAATTTTTATTGATTTAATTCAATTTAAACCAAATATTTACTCTTATTATAAGTTTAATAATAATTTTTAATTTTAGATTGCAATTATATTTTATGGGTATTAGTTACTTACATACCTCTTTTCACTTTCACACTCAACCAGATGCAATAATTTTGATCTTATCCAAATATGCTTGAAAATAATTTGACTTGAAAGCACTTAAAATTATCCACTGAAAACAATTAAGAAATATATAATATTACTATGTTACCACTAAATCCTTAAACCATTGTTAAAGAAAAATCGCTCTTAATGACATCATCTTATAAAAAAACAACAACAGCTACAACTGATGATACTGTAGAAAATAAAAATCGATTTTAATGTATTTGCATAAATGTGTAGTGTATGTATATACAATCCACCTAAAACGATCACAAGGGCATGCAAATTAGCGAAACCACTTGTGAGATGGATCTTAACTTGTTTATACCTTCAACCATTTGCAGTTTCACTAAACCCCACATACGACTAGAATATGCCACTTCCGGCTTGGTTCCCTAAGCAATGGCTGTTTTCTTAGCCCAGTTCAAAGTGCTCTTGCCTCTTAACATTTCCAGCCAGAAAATTGCAAGGCGATCTGCCAATTACCAACCTCCCATATGGGACTTTGATTATGTGCAATCATTCAGGATGGTGGATATATAAATTTTGACTCAACGACGCTAGAATTGTACACTAACGTTAATTACTATGCCTGAAACTCAAATATGCATAATGAGATAAATTTTTCAATTATTAAATCGTTTGAAAAAAGTTATTTGAATTGATTTAAAAAGAAATCTAATATGATTGAAACTCAAAAAAAATCAAAAGTTTTTGAGTTTGATCCTGATTTGATCTATGCGTCATTCTAATTTAACTAAAATTATTTAAAATATTTAATATTTATTTTAAAAAGTCAATATTATGAGTGATTTAACTTAATATCAAGCCAGAAAATAACTTAAATTTCTTTCTATACTATGAGTTGATTATCTAATTTGGACTGTCCATAATTTAAAATAATTCAATTGGAACACATTTGATATAATCCATTTGCCACCTCTCTTATAGGTAGCAGAAGTCTTTATAATTGTCTTAAAATGGTGAAATTTCAAGTTTTAACAAAAGTATAAGGGAAAAAAACATAATTATCATAATTAAGCTGTGTTTTCTATTGATTAATTTCTTAGAGTACTTAAGTGCTTAACATGCTCTAAATTGTTCTCAGTGGGCAGATTTATGTAGATGCTATTTGCTGGAGGCCAAATGGTTCTGCGGTGAATACAAACAACTCTACAATAGTACATTGACACAGCATGGGTTTCCATGTCAGCTCCCCTTATGCTACTCCGTTAAAAATTTTTTGTAGCAAATCCTATTACAACCGAGGCGTTGGATTACTTTCACCAATGTCCTGATATAATTAGACAGACATCCTTGATTATAAGGCTTGCAAACGATCTGGGAACATCTTCTGTATGTATGATTTTGATTAGTGTCATGATAATTTAGATTGTTGTCTCGTTTAAACATTTGATCCTGCCCTCTTGTTTTAATCATGCACAGGATGAATTGAAGAGGGGAGATCATCCAAAATCAATATAATGTTACATGGATGAAACAGGAGCTTCAGAAGAGGAAGCAAGAGAGCACATAAGAAACTTAATTAGGGAAACTCAAACTTTAATTGGCATTACAATCAACTCAGCCAGGACGGGACAGTTCTTTGACCGGCATGGAGATGGTCATGCTATTGAGGACATCACTAAGGATCAAATCTTATCATTATTTGTTCACCATATTCCTTTGTAGCTACTTTGTATATATTAACCTTGCCGTTATTTAATATGATATTATTAGTAATATGAATATTTTCTGTTATGATAAATGTTTAAGATTCGGTATCTGAGTTATTTATAGTTTCTTACTTATATTATCGGGACAGAAGTACAGTTTTAATTTGGAGTTCTATTATGATTTGGCAACATTGGTGCTCTTTTATCTATGTTTAAACTCATACTTGAATTTCTATTTGGCATTTTCATGCCTCTATTAAAATTAATAATTGTCATTTTATTGTGTGTAATAAATGGATGACTGAGGGAGTTTTTGGAGATAAGTTTAATTGATGTATCTGTGATATAGAAAGTATCAAATACAAGTTGTCTTTTCTCTTTAAAAAACACACAAAACATGTTATCTTAGTATAATTGAATTATATAGTAGTTTTCTGTGTAGATTGCTATATAGTAAGCTTTTTGAATTCTTGAGGTTGTTCATGTTCAAATGTGATAATTCATGTTAGGATGTGATAATGTCACATCGAATAAAATTAATAAAACGTATATAAATATAGTCAACATTTATAGAACAAAATTGTCACAAATATGCATGTTCTAGGATTAATGACCACTTTTACCTCTAAATTTATGTGTTTGAAGCAATTTTACCTTTCACATTTCGTTTGAATCTCTTTTGCCCTGAATTTATCTGTTTGAAGCAATTTTGTCTCTCACATTTTGTTTGAAGCTTTTTTGCCCCCAATGTTAATATAACCTAACATATTTGTCATTATCAAAGATAGTGTTAATTAGCCCTGTAAATCTCTATGACATGACAAATAATTTAACTGATATAGATATAACTTACTTAAATCAAAATGAAATGAAAATTTGAATTTATTGCTAAAATTATAATATGACTGAGTTATATTAACGTTAGAGACAAAAGAATTTAAACAAAGCGTAAAGAATAAAATTGTTTTAAACAGATAAATTTAGGAAGCAAAAGAGTTTCAAACAAAATATGATGGGCAAAATTGCTTCAAACACATAAACTCAAGGGTAAAATGGTCATCAATTCGCATATTTTACAACTATTTGTGATCATGGATATGAATTTCGTCGTTAATGAACTCTTGATACTGACCTAAAAGCTATTAGAATCCATAAGATTATCCTACATTAAAAATGAAACAAAAATATTAAGGGTTTATATGATATTAGATTTCAGTAATTAAATTAGTTAGTTCTAATCATTTTATATATTATTTGATTCTAATTTATTTCTAAAGCCTATTTAATTATGGTATCAGAGCTAAATTCCATAATTAAAATGTTTTAAGCGTTTATATGGTATTAGCTTCAAATAATTAAACTACTTCGTTCTAATCATTTTACATATTACTGAGTTTGACCTCTTCCCATTTTCTTCTCTGACCCATTACCTTATTCAAGTTAAACAAAAGCCATTAATGCAATTTTTATCGTCTTAATAATCTTTTCTAGTAGTTAGTTTTCTATATTCATACGGATGATGTATTGAGATTTATCACTTTGCATCTTAAAAGCGATTGAATAAATTATAGTATTTTAGTTCTTACAATAATTAAGATAATATTTAGTAAAATGTAATCAAATACAAACTCAATAAACTATTAAATTAAAATTTTTTTTGATTACATTTTATTTCATTACACTCTACCAAATATTACCTTAGATTTTAAGTTCTAAGATGTGAATTCCAGGCTGCCATATAAGGAAGGAGTAGAGAAAGTTTGAGATTTAGAATAGAGAAAGTTATGTTTTGAGTGTGATTCTATTTATGTTGTTAATATTTTCCATAATTATTTAATGGATATTTCTCAGAAAAAATTATAGATTTTATTTAGTTCTTTTTCCCTTTTATTTCAAGCCTACGATTAGGCCAAATTGTATTGAATATCTTTTGTTTTTCTCCTTTATTGTGATAATATAGATTTAAGGGGTGGTATTGAATATCAAATATATTATTTATCTAGTTTTGTATAAATGAAACACCATGTAACATGTCCACGTAAAAGTGATAATTTTTAACTCTATCTGAATTTTTTTAAAAAAATAAATTGATCCAATCTAAAATTAAATCAGAATTAAAATAACTTAACGTAAGTTGACCTAATTCAATCCGTAACTCAACCTAATTTTTAACCTGAGTTATAGAATCAATCCAATTAATTTGACTTAATTCTTTAAAATGATTTTATAGCCAATTAAAAATTAACATAATATTTTTTATTTTAAAAAATTTAAAATTAAGAGTGACCGACCCACATACTAGTTTGTATGCATCTCATCCATTTAGAGATTGAAAAAACAGTACTTCATAAATTTCTGTATCCAGATCAAAGATATAACTATAAAATTATATTCCAAAGCAACTTAATTGTTTATTTAACTATGTGCAATTAAGAAACTCAGTTCAATAACCAATTGAAGCATGAACCAATTATTTATCAGGACATTGATACTGGTTTTGTCTTTTTTTAAAAAAAAAAAGAGTAACATGTGATAATCCTCTTGTGTTTTACCTTAGTACGTTAATTGATGTCTTATTTTATAAGTATAAAATTTAATAATTTTATATATTGGCACTATTAAACTATGTAGTTCTTTTGTATGTGAAAATTGTTTTTATGGCTAGTCAAAAGCACAATTGTCTCCTTGTTCTTACTCAATTGCTCCTTACCGTCCAACTGCTGCAATTCAAGGACTTCAAATCGACGACAGAAAGCAAAGCTTGCTGCTAAGAACAATATAAGGAACACCACTTCATCATCGGCAACATCGTCTGTGTGATTGGATTACATGGTCAAGTCTGGATTTGAGTTGAAAGTGGTCAGAGAGGTTAATATACTGAAAGTTTTATTAATAAATATAGGATGGTTTGTATATGATTGTTGGTTTGATGAGAAGTCTGGGTTTGGTGTTTATAAGGTAATTAATGAGGCTTCATGAGCAAAGGAAATGGGTAATGTGGCTGCTAGATCCATTTGATTTTTTTTTTTTTTTTTTCATCTAGAAAATTTGTGCTTGGGTTAGTTTGATTCTTATTTTTACAATAAAGAATTGAAAAATTGGAGGTGAAGAGCAATAAGTGAAAATAGATGCAATGCGGATAGCAAATAGGAGTTTGATGTGTGCTTTAAATTTGTACATAATGAAAAATCAAAGAACAAATGTAAAATTGCAAGTTTCTATTGATTTAGGGATCTAGTAGAAAAGGAACAATCTCGCAATTTCTTTAAACTGTTGACGAGAAAATTTAATATAAGAGAATTGTAGTCATTTTATATAGATTTAATAATAAAATAGATAAAGACATTGATATTAATATTGTCAAAAATATAAAAATGGTAATATTTAAATAAGTGACAAAATAACATATAGAAGTAAAACACAGAAACCTTAAAATAATATATTAAGAATAATGTCTCTCGCTGAATTTCGTTATTTAATATTATCTTCATTTCATTCTTATATCCTACACGACATTTTTTGAATGGTCTTATAACCAACTTAATTATTAATTTTAATATAAATAATAATCAACTTCTTTAGTTTACTGATCATTAGCGCCACTTGTCTAAATTATCTAAACCCTGTTCCATTTTACTTTCATCTAAACCCTTTTCGTTAGCAGTCCTACAATGAGAATTACTGAGAATCAAGCAAAGGCTGCTTGAGATAAACATGGATTCCAGTAGGATGAAAATACACCATTAGTCATTTTGGAAGCAATGCTACAAGCAACTATGATCTCAAGCAGTTCCATACCACAAACGAAAGTTTAGGATGGGTGGCATTATGAACTGGAAAAGGGTAACAGTAAATGGAAAGATTGACAGGCAGGAGCTTTGCCTGCTTCAGATGGTAAATCTATGTCCATTTCACACAAATTCCAAAGGTGCAGGTATTGCAGACATTCTAATGAACATCTACGTTCTGACGGTGATCATTTGACACGATGCAACTAAATTAGCACTTTAGCAGAGTAGAAAAAACTTAATGCCTTTAGCCTGTGATTGGGAGAGGGTAAAATAAGGGGGAGAGGAAAATAAGAGAGTAAAGGCATTTTACCTTATTGGGAAGGGGAGGAAAATGGGAGAGGGAAGGAAAATAACTCAAATTTTCCCTTTTCCATTTTCTCTCCAAAATGGAGAGAATATTGAAGGAAGAGAGGGATTTTGCAAAAATTATCATCCTACCCCTGAACAGTATTTAAAATTATAGAATTTGAACAAAAACCGAACCAAACTGAAAAACTGACCGAACCGAGCTGGTTCAGTTCAGTTCGGTTTGATCCCTTAATACAATTATTTATTCAGTTATACTTTTTAAAAAATTCGATTTTAGGTTTTTAGTTCGGTTTTTCATATAGAAAACAGAAAAAATTGAATTAACTAAAGTAATTAATAAATCAAACTCATTTAAATCGAACCAAATTTGAAATACATATAATTTAATTAAATCAACCCGAACCGAACTTACAGAACCAAAATTGCTTAATTTGTTCTCATTTTCACTCAAAAATTTCCGGTTAATATTTCAAAATTTAAAAAATATATTTAAAAATATTTTTGTTACATTTTAATATTTAAAAAATATAAATCAATCTATAAATATATTTTTTTTAACATTTCAAATATAAAAATAATTTTAAAATTTGTTCGTATTAACATTATATTTATCATTATATAAATTTTAATTTCATATAAAATCAATTAAATAATTATTATTATTATTTTTTATCATTATACAATACAATTATATATTCAAATGTGTTATTTCATAAATGGTAAAATTGAAAATATATTACATATTATTTTTTTTCCTTTCTATAATTGGTTATCCAATCAAGGGAAACTAAAAATTATTTTCCTTTCCCTCCTTTTTATCCGATCATGAGGAAGGAAAATAAGGAAGAAAAATAAAATTTATTTTCTTTCCTTATTTTCTTTCCTCCCTATGGAAATTTGTCAATCACAGGCTTAAGGAATGAGTGAATTATTTTATTCATTCAACTGATGTCTAAAACTCAGGAAGCAATGCCGGCCAAAAAGAAGAGGTTTTCCATATATAGACAAATAAAAAAATGGAGAAGCTTTAATATTTGAGGATGCTAGGGGTTCAAGACAAAAAAAAAGTAAAATTTCAGACTATTAAACAATTGAAACGAAAGACAAATAAACAGAACAAAAAAAAAATCTGCAAGATATTTTTTCTAGAAGGTGAAGCATTTTACTAATAATATTCCTACAGCATTTACCCTACATAGTATCTGACAAAACAAGCTAAATCTACATCTTTTCGAGTTCTTCCTTTGAGTAAATCACATGCGTGAGCCTCAAACTGCAAAAAAAAAAATGAGAACAAGAAAATGAATGTGAGAGGGGAGGAAGAAAACAATGTTATATACCATGTTAAATTTTAACAGAGTTGAGAATTGAATATTATAAAGCAAACTTTGGACAATCAGGACAAGAAGGGAGATCTTTGGATATTGGCCCAAACATCCAACCAATTATGGATCGGGCATAGGGAAAAATTGCTGTAAATTTATCAGTTCTTGTACCAAGTTGGTGCCATTATACATGTGGAAGTATGGAGTACACTTCTCCAAGTAAAACTGACATAATCCTGATGATAATGTACCGACTAGTTGCGCTGATCAAGCACCATTATAAAGCAGCACTCAAACAAGCACAGAAGCCAGTCAATATGCAAGCCGTACCTAACTTAAGGTGGGCCAGCAAGCCAAGCATGTAAAAGAACTTGTCTCTGGCAGTCATTAGATTATCTCTGGGCTTGATCTGAACCTGAAGGTCCAACAGGAGCAGCTGGCACACTGATTGTTGACCCATTCTCTGCAGGTGGAGGCACACCCCATTTGCCTTCAGATTCAAGCGGTTCAAAGACATGAACACCACCATCAGATAGTCCCAACGCAAACTGATTTGATTCTTGTGGATGTGCAGCAATCACAAGTGGGTGGACATTTGAACTGCTGTATGGTAAACAAGTGTCATAACTGAAATAACTGTTACATTGGAGATAAAGCACTATCCTTACCAAACCAGACTAGTAATGCATAAAGAATCTAATGCAGAAGCATCAGAAATGGAATTGTCTAACAATGCAGCATCCCAAGAATGGTTCTGACAGGTCAAAGAGATTGTCAAGTTTGAGCAATATTTTAAAATTCATTCAATGTAATCCAGCATTATTCATGATAAGACATCTCAATCATATAAAAAATAATAATAATAATAATTTCTTTTTTGTTTTTAAAATACATTCTTACAATAGATACAAAACTTTAAGAAAAAGTTATGAAGTATTTCATGATATGGCATTTGACCACAAACACATGATATACGTGATATTCCACCTCATAAAGGTATTGAGAAAAAAAATAAGGCAAATCAAATTTATGCACGGGATGGACCAAGTCAACCCCCATTGCAAAATTTTGGTAAGGTTTATTTCTACTTTGCTAGCAAGTATGACTTGGGAAATCAAGATAAGAAAATGATCATTGACAAGCATCCCAGTGTACATTTAAGTCTGGCTTCTTAAAAACATAACTTCAAGAGTCAATTGGCATGCATGTTGGTCATGGCAAATACAGAATTATTTGACAGGAAAAAGCATACCAAACAAAACTACTAGGCAAACATGTCATCCAGGCAAATGAGATTCAAATGTAAGACAGAACTATATGACACATGGAGTAATGGTGTTTACCTGACATTAGTAGGAAGATAAGAGGAAGGATTGATGCGACAACGTAGTTTCAGATTTTGAGCACTAAACACACAGACAGTTGCATCTAAGAAGCTGGCATATACCAGCTGACTATCACATGAGAATGTTGCATGAGATATTGGCGCAGATGATTCACGTATAACCCACTGAACCAAAAAAAAAAAAAAAAGCAAAAAGAAGAATTAAGAACAAAAGGGCATCAGGTTGCTTTCACAAGTGAACAAAAGAACAAAAGCTACCGGCTTTGTGCATTCTAGTTTTGTTGCTTCATATATTGCAAGCTGAGTCTCATGTACGACAAGGAATTGTATCTGATCCTGATGAAACTGTACACGTGTATCTGATTGTCCTGTTGTTCTCCCAGATGGAACTTGCAAGAATCTTGTCTTCTGCTTTTCCCATCCATCAGAGTTCCATACACAAAGCTGGAGACAACAATGATTAGGGGGACAAGATAAAAAGTTGACAATGGGTTCAGAGGAAGAACCCCAAAAAATTGGAGTCGTAGAAGGAAATAAAAGCCTATATTCCTTTCCATGAATCACATCAAAAAAAACTTGAGTATTTCTTATGCATAATATCTGAAAATAATGAAGCACTGAAATATTTAACGGTCAAACATGTAAAAAAAAATAAAAATTGAATATAATTTTAAAGATCCAAATAGGTAGCAATCCTACTATGATAATTCCAAAAAAAAAAAAAAGGAACAGAAGTGACTAAACATAAAACATCTAATGGGATAAAGTTATTACCTGAGCATCTGCTCCTGAAGAAACTAGCACATTTAGCACATGCGAGAAAGCAAGGCCAGTTATTCTTTTAGAGTGGCCTTTGAGCTTGCTCTTCACCTGCATTAATAAAAAATTACTCAGTAACAAGTGTTACTCCTAAACACAGATGGAGAAGGTAACATTCACCATAAAGTTTTACCTCATCTACACG
Organism: Omphalea diandra; assembly: GCA_949677035.1. Classification (NCBI taxonomy): domain Eukaryota; kingdom Viridiplantae; phylum Streptophyta; class Magnoliopsida; order Malpighiales; family Euphorbiaceae; genus Omphalea; species Omphalea diandra. Next base: position 2,871 of record CATIWR010065174.1, on the reverse strand, counting down.
GACATTATAGATCTGAATTGTAGAATCATCCATGCCAATAGCAATAACGTTATTATCTTGAGGATGAAAAGCAAGAAACGTTGCTGCAGGTGGTGGTGGCATGAAAGTTGTCATGGTCTGCATTTGCTCAAAAGAAGATGAGTTTGGTCAAAAATAAATTGACTGAAGAATCCAAATCACATCCCAGGATCTATGCAGTACCTTAAAGGTCATCATGTTGAACAGGGAAATTTTCCCTCCAGAAGCTGACATTACATATGAGTCGTTTTTGGATAAAGCAAAGCAGGGAACAGCCTCTTCAGGGTTTGTGTCAGCAATGTCATTGGTCATCAATATGCCACTTGAAGGTTGCCATAATTGAGGTGACACATTGGCAGTTGCCTATGGGATGAACCACCATGTTAAGATGCAATGCAACTCATTTAGAAATTTGACATGAATACAGAAGTTTAAATGAAAAGCAATCAGCACATGCCCGTACCTTGCCAGTTGAATTACGGTCACTTCGTTGCCACTTCCATAGTAGATGAATTGCATTTGAAGCCAATGCCAAAATGGCGTTCCCTGAATTTGTATAAATTAACCTTGATATCTGCAATATTCAAGAGAAGAAACTAATGATGATCCTTTTGTAGGAGGAAAGGAAAAGCCAAACATAAATCTATAAATGGAATTCATGAGTCTACTTGAAATAGAATCATAAAATAGCATCAGGGACAGGTAGCAGTTATTAACCATTGCTGAGGCCACCACAGATTTGATTTGGAACAAGTGTTAGGAAACCATATATCATTAACTGAATAATCAAACTTCTTATATTTTTCTATTTTACCCATATCAGATATCTTTGGCTTAAATCAAATATAACACTTCAATCAACATATTACACAATAAGTAGATAGACAGCTTTTCATTTATCGCATGCTCTCACACCAAGACCAGTATGTTATCAGAACAGAAAAAGAAAATCAAATATACTCAGGAATGACAGTCAAATCTCATCGAGCAGGATATCTTCACATTACTTTTACATGTACACATTAACAGTATGTACACAAAACCTGAATATTTTGAGAGTTATTTTCTTCCAATTTGCATGATGAGATCCCACCCCTCAATTTATGCCAATTCAAGCCAACAGAACTAACGTTTTCAACAATTAATGCCAATTTGTTGTCTGATTTATTAGTTATCCCAATTTGTTAGTTTTCTTCATCAAGTTCTTAAATTAAATTAGACTCTTGAACGCATGCTTAAGAGGATTTCATCAATGACAAGTACTTCCATTTGACAACAGCTTCACCTGCGACATTGTTGAACTAATCCTTCTCATGACAGATCACCTCATGGAGGCACATTCGTCAGTTAGTCCAACCAAAAAACAAATACAAAGATACGAGTATGAACAGGAACACATGCAGTCCTATATTAGATTCATAGTCCATCTGGGGCTTAATTAAGATGTGCACCAGTGTGTAGATTGAATCATACAGCCAGTAAACCAGAGAATACACTTAAATGGTCAAAAGAAAAGATAGCCATTAAACTAAAAATAATGCTCAAAAATAATATAAATGAGCACAAAAACTTCCATGAAAATTAATGGAAAAAATAATAAAGTAAAAAGTAGACGCAACAGACGATATGTTTTACCTTGTTTACTCTCAAATTTTCAGGAAGCCTCAAGGACCGACACTGAGATGGCTCACTGATTTCAGTGAGCTTCCATATCTTTGATTTGTCGTTGGATTCCTCAGTTATTCTAGGTTTTACATCTCCCAAGTTCCGAGCATCTCCATTCTACCAAAAACAATTTTTCCTTAAACAAAATTTATGATGAAGATTTGTGTGGTACTAACAGAAAATTCGTTAGATCATGCTTGCACCAATAGTGAATTGAAGGGAAGTAGCAAATAGTGAAGAATTGTAATGTTGGATATAAAAAGAATAAACATGTTTTACGAACCATTCCAGGAATAGTAACCACAGATGCACTTCTTTCTGCAAGTCCAGCACTAGTTGCAGCTGCAGCAGCTGCTGCTGCTGAGATTGGATTAATGATAGGCTGCATGGTAGAAAACATGTTATGCATGTCTTAGTTGCTAACAGGTCCACTGACATTAGAACGAATAATCTAATAATATTACCTTTGTAACAGTTTCAGATGCTCGGGAGGCATCATAAGATAGATTCTCAAATGAGCGCAACAACCTAAGGCCATCTGAATTTGCTAATATTTTAATACCATTCTCATTGGCAGAAACCGCCAAGAGAGTTCCATCTTTGTTGAAGCGGATACGTGGGCTTGCCTAAGAATTAAAAAGCCAAAAATAAGCACCTATCATCCTCAAAATACTCTTACAATTCGCTAGCCAAAAAAACTTACTGGAAGACCTCCATCAGCATCAATTGATGTCAAAACTTGAACACTGTCCATATCCCAGAACTTGATAGAGAAATCATCACCAGCAGCCAAAAATCGGTTCCTTGTTGTATCAAATTGCACAACACCCAAAGAGCGTTTGCGAAAACCTTGATAGCTTCTTTTTACATTACCTTCACTTTCATTCCATTCAACAATATGTGACTCCCCTTCTTTGCTTGTCCCACATGAAAACAGCCTACAGTTTCCACCCAAAAACCCAAAGAAAGACCAATGAAAAGATGCCAGTTTTTCCATGCAACAATAGACATCAAAAGATAAGCAATGCTGGCAAACTAAGTTTAGTTTTTTAACCTTGTACCATCAGCACTGTAAGCCATGGTCGTGCACCAGCGACCAGGAGCCTCATAATCAACTCGAGATCCCAAATTGTCATACAACCATGCTTTTATCTTCCCATCCAATGCTGTTGAAAAGATAAACTGGTG